>JAGGAQ010000008.1:0-143506 GCA_017657225.1 Termitomyces sp. T69sscA
TTTTTTTTTTTTTTTTTTTTTTTTTTTTTTTTTTTTTTTTTTTTTTTTTTTTTTTTTTTTTTTTTTTTGGAGTAGCGTTTACGGCCAGAGGGCAGGCGCCAAAGGCGTCTCTCGCTGGCCCGCTGGGCTGCTCACTTGGGATCTAAACCAAGTTCCATAAAGGGCAGCTGTGTATTTTTCTCCGCGGGGAAATGCATTTACGCACGTGTGTGGGGCTACGGGCCCTTAGGAGGACTTTATCCCACTCCATCTCTCAGATGGGGCCTATTACCCACTAAAACCCCGCCATGAGGTCCTTCTTGCGGATCACTTGGTGGTAACTTCGCGGTGACTCCAGTATTTACCCATGTTTCCTTCACTAGTGGTATCGGGAGTGCTCTTTTTCCAAGTTTCCTGTCCGTTAGTTTGAAGTCCAGGTCCGCTCTCTTCGAGATTATCTTATTCCACCTGTTTGTGATCTCAACTGCAGAAAATGCTGTATCGTTTTTACTAATTACCCTCTCACAGCGTAATACCCATATCAGGTGCAAAGCCTCTGTTATGATGATTCTGTGTAGGCGCGTGAGGCCTTGGGAGATCTTCCCATCTCCGTCTTTGATCACTATGAGCGTGCTACCTAGGGCGTAAAATATGTCGTGGTTGAGATAGCGGCTACCTGTCTTTCTTTCCCACAACTCGCTCACTAGGTTCCATACTATGGATTGGCCCGGGCAGGAGCATTCAGTGAGAATGTGTTTTAAATTGTCTATTTGGCCATCATGTTTACACGATTGTCTAAGTTTTAGTTCTGGGCTCATGGAGGGTCTACTCCAGTATGATCCTATCTTATACGCGTCGTGCATGCATTTCCATAGGAAAATGCGCATAGTTCTCGAGAAGTCCTTGTTACGTAGACTCGACCATATCTGTTTCTCGCTTGGTGTGTATCCATTTATTGCTTTTATCCTCAGTTTGGTGCCCTCTAACATCTTCGACGTTCTTTGCCTGATTGGGGATTGCGTGAGGCGCCTGATCAGCTTATATGCTATGGCTTGCGAGATTTTAGAGAGTTTTGCTCCCGTGAGGTGCAGTTCTCTGGGAATGGGAGGTAGAACTAACGGCCTCCTGTTACTAAGTCCGCTTCTGGCAAGGGATTTTGCTCTGGTTTCCTTCGCTGTTGTTTGGGAGTCCGCAAGGTCGTTGAATTCTATTGGCTGAGAGTGCATTCTAAGCCTGCCGACTACTGTCCTGATAAGGCCAGCATATCGCGTTTCCATAAAACCAGTATCTTCTTTTCTTCGTAAGTCTGAGGTGAGGGCATCTATTATTTTTTCCGATCTTGTATTTATTGTGATTGGCACATTCGTTCCTAGTTTCATGGAGGATAGCAGGATTGCAAGGAGTGTGCTGTCGTTACTGCCTGTTTCGTCCAGGCTGATCCATTTTTCGCTCGTGTCTAGGTCATCCCTACCTAGAACCGATATCCCTGCGCCCAGTTGCTTACTTCTTGTTGAGTCCCTCAGTGACTGGCTTATTCCACCCACGAAAACCGAGAGTGGGTGTGGGTTTCCTACACGGGGCTGCGGTAGGTAGACGTCATCACATGTTTGGCCCGTCGTAAAGATTCTGAAAATGTCTGCAAGGTTTCCATCTGTGGCCAGGCGGGCATTGAAGTAGATTGAGCTCCCGTTGTCTTCAATGGATTGGATCCTATCGTCGGGTTGTCTGGATCTCGGGTCCCACTTGCTAGGTAGGGTGTTCAGCATTTCCTTTATTTTCGTTACACATGACTGCGGATGGAGGCACCCTAGAGTGTTTTCCATTTCCATGCACTCAATACATTCGCATTCATCCGACTCGATGTGCTGTAGTCCACTTAGTTGTAGGGAAAGGGTTTCCGCGTCGCCTACGTTCTTTATGGCATGTTTCGTCTTCAAGCACTCTATTACTCGGCCACGATTCATCAATTTTAGACGCTGGTTGGCTGCGAAGTGGTACCAGATTGGGATTTCCCTGACTATGCCTCTACAGAAAGCTATGCCCTCGGGTCTGACGTTGAAGGTACTTGCTGTTCTTAACAGGCTAGTGATATCCTGGCATATCTCGCTCCTAGCTGATACTTTTGTTCTCCACGATTGTAGGAACGGGTTTATCATAATCCTTTTGTCCACGTTCCTGTCCGTTTTAGGAATGTTTTCTATCATCAGGGCATCAGCAATGTAGGCCCATAGGGGACGATCTTTACTGAAATTGAGGTAGGCTCTGAGCCACATTATGTCAATTGCCTTGTTCCTCGTCCTAATGTCTACTAGGGCCCTGCCTCCTTCATCAAGGGGCTTGTACATAGTTTGTTCGTTCACAAGTGAGCTTTTCCCTGACCACATGAATCTGATTGCTCTCTTACTTAGTGCCTTTTCGACATGTGTTGGGATTCCTTGTACTTGTGCCAGGTATTGTGTCATGCCAGCAATTACCATTTGTGCGATGAGACGTCTGCCTTCCATGGTGGGGTTGCTCTTTTCCCATGTTGCTAAGCTCTTGTCGATCTTTTCAAGGACGTTGGTCCAAGGTGCACTTCTTTCTGCACGGTTCCCAAACCATGCTCCTAGGATACGGATTGATTGGCCATCCTCAACTATGTGAAAGTCGTCTGGGATTCTTGGTTTGTCCGGTTTCAATCTCCTTTCCTGGATCACCATCTTGCGAAATTCTGGAGTGCCAACTGGTAGTAACTCTGTTTTTGCTTTATTGAAGTTTGCCTTGGATGCAATGCACCAGTCGTCCAGTATGGTATTCAGCGTCTCGAGGTCATCCTCCCATGATAAGAAGGTGGTGGTATCATCTGCAAAAAGGCTAGCGATAAGCCTTTCTATTTGGCCTGGGATTTGGAACCCCTTGAGGTTTGACTCTCTCATAGACGCTGCTAGCGGTTCGATTGCAAGATCGAAAAGCAAACATGACAGGGGATCCCCTTGTCGGACTCCTCTCGTAACTTTCCATGGTGCACTTAGAATCCCATTTATCATTACTTTAGTCTCAGCATTTTTGTACAGGGCTTTCACCGTATTGATGAAGGAGGTAGGGATACCAAAAGTTTTCAGAGTACGCCACAGGTACTCATGGTCAATCTTATCATATGCTTTTTCCTGATCTAGTGCGACAATTAGGCCATTCTGTTCTTTGGCTTCTGCATAGTGGATCATCATCCGAATTAGTTTTGTTTGTTCCGATATGCTACGGCCTGGTATAAACCCTGCCTGGCTAGGGTGAATTAAATCTTTTATTACCAGAGATAGGCGGGTTGCTAGGGATTTGGTGAAGAGTTTGTAGTCGGTGTTCAGGCATGTGATCGGCCTATAGTTTGCGATGTCAGTCCTCTCATTCTTTTTGTATAGCGGACACATCCACCCGTCGGTGAAGGATGAGGGTGATGCTATGCCGTGGGTTTGTATGTCGTTACATACTATGCACAGGAGCTTGATAATATTGAATGTTTGGCGGTGAGTTTCACTTTGCTGGTTGAGTCTCGAGTCGTTTATGAACTGGCCGTTCATTGACTTCCAGAATTCATATGGGATTCCGTCTGGGCCTGGGGCGGAGCTGTTGTTTGACTCTTTCAAGGCATTTCTTAGTTCTTCTATACTAATAGCCTTGTCCAGTTCGTTACTCTGGGTCACAGTTGTGTGTGTACTTATTGACTCAAGGACTTTCACTATTTTCTCTTCCCTGACTGATGCAGAGACATTTCTGCTCTGATGTTGTAGGTTTTCATGGTAATCACGGGCCAGTTTGGCCATCCTTTCGGAGTGGACTTCATAAGACTGTTCGTTCGGCCCTGAGTTTTCTTTTTTCAGTGCGTATATGAGATCCCTCGGGCTACTTTGTTTACATGATTTTGTCCAGAATTTACACAGAGTTTCACCTTCCAGTCTGTTCTTTACGGCAATTTTATCTCTATTTACCATGTGATACCTCTTTTCCAAGGCGTCAAACTTTTCCATCACTCGGTTCAGAAGTTTCCTGTTCTGTGGATCATCTAGGTCATGCTCGGTTAGGATTTTATCTCTTTCAGCCTCAATTAATCTTTTTTCTCTCCGGTATCTAGGGATCAGGATTTTGTCCCTTTTCACAGCTAAGGATAACATTACCTCCTTCCATCTTTTATATATCGTTTGGGGATTATTATCTGGAGATCTGTTGCCCCTCAACGCTTCGATTCTTTCCAGCGCTTCAGCCCCAGATTTTATCGTGGACTGTCTGAAGATTCTATCATGGATAATGTGGTTTTTCATAGACCACCTTCCTTTACCTATTAGCGGGGCATGTATGTGGGCGATTCGGACAGATGTGATGTAGTGATCTGTGCCTGGTATTCCTGACGGCGAGATGCTCCATTCTTGTGTGGACATGGCAAGAAGGTCAGTCATGTATATTCTGTCTATTCTGGACATTGACATTGTTGCGCTTTGTAGAAATGAGAAGGCCTTTCTTGAAGGAAAGGTGTCTCTCCATGCGTCTTTTAAGTATAGTGTTTGCTTCAGCGTGTCCAGGCCCTCGGTAGCTTCTTCTGGGTCGCACCTAGCTGGCGCCCTATCTTGTGCATCCTCCACCATATTGAAGTCACCGGCCATAACATCTACTTTAACTCTGGGGTTTTCTATAAAGTAACGATTCAGTGTTATCCAGAAGTTGCCGTTTTCGTTTCCGTCGTGGTCTGTTACATTTGGTGCATAGATTATAAGTATATTAATGATTTCCTCCTTATGCCAGTTTATCGATACTAGAATTGCCTTTCCGGGTACAATCTCTTTCATTTCCACCCCTCGTGTGTTTATTAAGTTTTTATTCAGCACCACGGCCACACCTCCTTTCCCTGTGGGGTTCTCGGGGTCCTCAGAGTGGAGGATACTCATTCTTTTGCCGAATAGTTGCTCAATGTCTCTTTTCCTCTCCATGTTTAGGTGGGACTCTTGGACCATGAGGATACCAATCTTGTTTTCTCTGATCACTTGGTTGACATGATTCCATTTGGATTCCGATCTAGAGGATCCTGCCGCCCGATATCCTCTGATATTTAGCGTGGCAATTTTAATGTTCGCTTTTGTATTTTTGCTCGATCTAGTTTGTCGGGCTTGTTGCATGTCATACTCTTCACCATATGGTGATGCATTATTATCCGTGGCAGTATCACTGTCGAATTCATTTTGAGCTAAGGGTTCTACCCAAAGGTGTTCTTCTTCAATTCTCTGCGTTGTTTCCTCTGTGGCAAGCACTACCTCATCAATGACATTTGGATGCTGTGTGTTCCCAGTGGAATTTGTGGTATTTGTTGTTTGAGAGTGGTGTATGGGACTCTCTTGGGGCTCGTTTGGATAAGCACCCAGTGTATGCGGTGAACCACCTCCGTAATCCCTGCTGGTGGTGTTTAGGGCCCGAGCGGTGGCTGGCTGGATGGGCCCTCCATCAACAGGGATGCGCAAACCGTTGCCAGAATAAGAAAGACCAAGTATGTGATTGTATGAGATCGAAGTGGTTGATAAGACTTACCGAGTTGCCAACCGCGCAATCTCGGGGTGAGTACATTTCCCAAGAACTCAGGGGGGACGTTGCTTTGGGTCTGCCTGCTGCTTAATGGGTTACACTGCAGGGAGACTTGAAGCTTAAGCAGGACTGCTGCACGGCACCTTCCTCTAATTTGTATAGACTGCCGTTTTTGTCTTTCGACGGAGGGCTTACAACCTACATGTACCACATGTGGCCAATATATTTCAGTCGTTTACCCATTTTGAGAGATCCATCCATGCTAGGTAATTTCCCATTTACTCGGCATGGTATCGCACTTGGGTTTCAGTTTTACAGTTTCTTATTGATGAGGGAAGAGTATCATTTTGATTATAATCCTAGCTATGAAGTTGTATTCGGGGGGGTAAGTGTCAGGACATGGGTCTGGTAATTAGTTCCACTGGCTACGAAACCCTCTTTTGGCGAACGATCTTCCACCTCGTCCGCCTCGGCCTCTACCCCTGCCTCTCCCCCGCCTCCCATCGTATTCATCTTTGTACTGGCTGGAGTCGTCCACATATGCGTTCATAGTGTCCAGGTTTGAAAGTGTGGGCAGCGGTTTGTATCCGAGCCACCCAGGCAGTTTTGGGAAGGGACAGTTTGGCGTGTCGTGGTCGATGGACTTACAGTTGACACAGAGCAGGGTGTCTCTGCTGCGGAGCGGTAGACCGAAACCTGCAGTTGCGGAGGGGAAAGAGCATGTCCTCATAATCTGTATCAGCTTGATGTGGTCTTCGTCACCAAGGTGTGAATAGTGGAGGTAGACATTCCACCCTCTGAAGTCTCCCCCGTTGGCGTTGCTCCTTTTGACTTCTATGTATTTGACGGAGATGTTATTGAAAATATCCCTTGCTACACGTTCCTTCATCATGGGTGCACAATCGTCAATGTGCTTCTTGACAGCTTCAGAATCACTTATGCAGGATATCACCAGGGTTTTGACCGCTTCGCGTGCTTCGATCGAGTCGTGGAACGTGAGTCCGCATATTGTGAGGACAAAGGATGGGCGTTGATCCTTGAAAGGTTTAAAGAGAACAGTTATTTCCTTTGTCGACACAACCTCTAAGTTAACCAGGTATTCTGCCTGCTCCGCTGAGACCCCTGAGACGAGCATATGGTATGGGGATGAGAAACGTTCAGCCTCATTCAATGTGCCTTGGAGGGGGAATGACACGCCAAAGGCGACATCATTATCAATACGAATGAGACTTTTTATCAGAGCTCGGGTCTTGTCGACAGTGGCCAGGCTGTTGGTTTCATATCTGCCTCTAAAAAGTCGGGCCCATAATTTTGCGGTTGCGACTTTCTTCCAGGCCTCCACCTGTGTGGGCGCTACATTTTCCAATGGGGTCGATACCAGGTGGATCTTTGGTCAGCCTCCGTTTGGGGTGGCAGTTCGTTGTAGGCCAGTCGCATTCGTTGTTACGTGGTCGAGAGTTTTTATATCAATGTACATACCGCCATCTGTTCTGGGAGGGGCTGTAATCACTGGTCGTCTTGGTGTGACCTTGGTGTCGTAGCGTGAACTCCTGGGGGTTGATTTGTTCTGGGGGCTTTCCAAGGGAGAGCTTGGGGGGGACTCCACCAGGATGTCATCCCAGGATGGGGTAGCGATAGCTGTGTTGCTTTGGTTCATGGTGTCCTGGGCCATGCCAATTCCTTCTGCTTCTGCTGTTAGGCTGAGAGCGAAGACACCCTGGGGCGCTGGTGTGATCCTTTCTGAGGACCTTGTACCGCTAAGGGTGGTTGTTGTCGTGGAAATGGTGGTCAGGGGAGGAGTGGTGTTGGGGGTAGCTTGATGAGTGAATTGGGCATGGATGTCAGGAGGGGCTGCTAATGAGGCATGTCGCTTCGGTGTCCTATCCTTTATTGGGCTCGGGGGTTGGGGGCGCTTGGTCGACTCACTCTCTTTGGGAGTCTTCTTACCGAAGATGAGCTTAATCCTCCCTATGCGTGCTTGCTGTGAGCCTTCTTCTTCTCGCACGCTTGGCTGGGGGAGCACGGGGAAATTCTCCTCGTATGAATTGCCATGAGCATTCCCATCTCCTTGGGTAGGGGTAAGGCTGAGTGATTCCGAGGTCTGTGGAGGCGGAAGGGAGGTGAGAGTTGTGGAGACGTTTCCTAAATCGTTGGGAGGGGCACTAAGGTGCTGGGGGGGGTTGACAGAGGTGTCCATGTCCATAGCGAAAATAGGATCGTTGAGCATCTGAGGGAGCGTCTCAGAGGGTGCGTTAGCCATTGTTAGATGGAGTGGTATACTCAGTGTATGGTAAAAAATTTTTTCAGGTCGTTCGGAACTTATTCTGTCCATCGTCCCTGAGGTGGGTGCATCCTCATGTCCTACTCGTGTTCCGGATTTAGAATGGTGTATTTCTCTCTGGATCGTATTATTAGAAGGCATAGTGAAAGGCGCCCGGCACCATACTTTTCAATGCTTTTGGGTCTATTGTCTTTGAGTCCAGATACAATGTTACTCATTGTGTTTGTATGGGGGAGTTGGAGGACAGAGCGTTGACATGCTCTTCGGGAGGTTACACACATCATATCCGGCATGAATGGAAAATGTGCATGATTCACGCTGGTTCGAGCGTGGCCACGTGTTTCGTCGGGGAGAGGTACGAGGGAGCATTTTGGGGGGGTATGCTGTCTGCTGTCTCCTGTGTAAAACTGGTGAGGGGTGGGGGGGGGCGGTATTGACAGCGCCTTTCGGCGTGCAGAACGCCTTTCGGCGTTGCTTCCTTTCGGAGAGCGGCAGACCGGTTGTTACCCGGCTGCTTTGTTTGAGTACGTTTGTTGGAACCACATGGTGGTTTCCAGTCAAGGGGCCCCTGGGGATTTGAACTTTCAAATCCAACACGTACTGCTTGCTCCTATGGAAAACCTTGCGCAAAGTCTATTAGTATCTGACTTAGAGTGTCTAGATATGTGATGTTGATCCAGACCAACATTGTATGGAAGCTCCATCTTGCAGTATACTGATCATGGGAGATAGATATCGATGACCGATGACATTTGACATTCGAGGAACCATTTCTTCTGCCCTTGGCTCATTGTAATACCATGTGTTCAAATCCTGACACCAAGGCATATCATCCCTACTTGGCTTGTTTCCATTGCCTGAACAAGGGTATTGCCCGACTTCGTCACGTCCGATATTTCCATCCAGAGCTACCTCCACATGATCAAGTTTCCGAATGTTTATTGATGCTCTCTCTCATGTATACGATTGGTAATTGAAAGTGAGGCATCCTTGCCACTTGTTTTGTGGATAGTAAATGCTGGGAGATTCGCACTAGCCGTTTATAAATATCTGCGATGACATGCTCTCGAGGACACAATTCAAAAGGGGGATCAGTACCTTGTATCATTCTTGGCGGATACGGAGTGATCTTTTCACAGCACTCGGGGAGAGGTGGCCGTAGCAAACTTGTATGCAAATACATGTGGTCCAGTCCCACGTTGCAATTACCAGCAGCGCGAGAAAAGACGAGCACCAGTACTTCGCAAAACTCATAACCGTGATGCAATGTGACCAGGAACAAATTATTCGGGTTAAAGTTGAACTTTCACGAGACCAATGTGCACTAAGTCGCGAGACTCACGTGCCCCACCTACTAGGGAGCAGTTGAGACATTTGAGAGCCCCCAATCTCAACGCTCGCTCCCTAGGTGGGTTTATAAATAATATTTACTTCTTCTTATCTCAACGCTCGTAGTATCGCGACTCAGTGTATTTTGTATAACCCACCCACCTCCCCGCACACAACTGTCACTGCTTACGAAAATAAACACGGGATCGGCTCATCCGAGCTCTCCCTTTTTAGACCCGGTACACTTTTTTCTTGTTCTCTCGACGCCAAGCAGCTCATTGGACCCTTTTGATCATCTGATAGAACTCAAATTCGATCAACTCAGTTTCGTTAGTTTCATTGTCGTCCTCCAGTACACTTATGTCATACAGGATACGTTACGGTCATCGATATACTATATGCACACGTAGTGTCACTGTCACATGGTGAACTCGACCATTCTACATCATCGAACCACGTTGAACGCTCCCTCCACGGGATCAAGTTCAAGGGGCTACGCTACAGAAGTACTAGTACTAGGAGCTCTTCTCGTGTCATATGGCATTATTGTTCGGGCAACCGTGTGTACGTACCAGATTTAGACGTTCCGCGGTAACATTGTAAGCTATCAACGAGTTTTATGATATCGGGGGTATGCAATCTGTCAGTAACACGTACACGTACTTATCCGTCCAGAATCCTGTATATGCTTCTGCGCCTCGGGATCTGGCACAAACGGCCATATAAATTCGTCACATCTGTTTATGCTCTCCCCGCTCGGTACCTTGATTCTCTCTTCTTTGCTTCAGTGTCCAGATGTCCGGTCCGAGAGTGGTCATTATAGGTGCGGGGTGGGTCTTATTTGACTTGTTCTGGAGCCATTGTACTATTAATCTGCCCAATCTCCACAGAGCTGGTGGGCTATCATTCGCTATTGCGCTCAAGCGGAGATTCGGGTACCAAAACTTTACAGTAAGCTTCTCTTGATCAGACTTTCCTTAGCCTTCATAATCGATACTATGGAAAAGATTTTCGAGAAAACGAACGCGGTTGGTGGAACATGGCATGTATGTCTTTGTCGTGCCGTGCTTTTCCAAGCGTGGCTGACACGTCTGTTGCTTCCATTGCAGAAAAATACCTACCCAGTTAATATCCATGTTTGTTAAGAGAGGTCTTTCTTACTTATGCTGAATGCCAGGGATGTTCGTCGGACATACCCATACCTTTCTACTCGTTGTCTACGGACCAGAAACCAGATTGGACTAGTTCACACCCCTTTCAGCCGGAAATACGGGATTATTGGGACGATCTCAGAAAAAAGTACTCTCTTACGTTCCACATCAATTTTGGAACGACAGTCGTCAAAGCTGTTTGGGACTCAAATGCGAGTTGCTATCATGTTACCACTGAGGATATGACAACCGGGACAAAATCGACCACAAACGCTGAAATCTTGGTATCTGCTCTGGGAATACTTGAGATACCAAGGGCCCCCGACATACCTGGTTTGTCTGACTTCGGAGGTGTCCTATTCCATTCCGCTCGATGGATCGATATGGATCTCGACAATAAACATGTTGCCGTCATTGGAAACGGTGCATCTGCGTACGTGTCTTCCTATCTTACGCCACAGCGAGTCTCAAGGTATACATAATAGCACGCAACTTCTGCCAATCATCGCAAAGACCCCTAATATCCGTATTACGCAGTTCTGCCGCACTCCCAACTGGTTGCTTCCGCCGGTGAGTTCGGAAAAATGCCCCTTTCCGGTTTCCCTGAACATATCAGTACCCAGATACGAATGTACTACTCGGATTTGCACAAGTTTGCATGCCGATACATCCCGTTCTATATGCAAATGATCAGATTCCTGAATTATCTTATGGTCAGGAATGTTGAATGCATTCACAATAACCGGGTCTGAATCCTCACCCAGTCTGATTTCGCGTACTTTGCTATCTTCTCAAATAGCATTACCAGGCGATGGGTACAGAAGGTATGCTTATTATATTGTTTATTTTTAGTTCTTTTTCTTACCCTTTGATAGCTCGTTGAGAGATACATCAAGAACTCATCACCTAAGGAGTATCTCAAGTATCTTGTTCCGAAATACGGTGTGTTGGTCATACGCAGCGTGCTTTGGTATACCTTGTAAATCAGGTTTTGAGATCTCGGGTGCCGGCGCATAATATTCAACACCGATTATCTATCTACATTACATCGGAGTAATGTGCATCTTGACTACGGGGGAATCGCCTCGATCGTCGAAGACGGTATCGTTACCCAGAAAGGTTTGCATTAGAATTTCTGATTCTATCAAGCGTTCAACCAAATTTCTGATAGGAGAACATCTGCATTTCGATGTCATCATCCTTGCTACGGGATTTTGCGTGGTATTTCGATCTTATATGTTATTTAATCAGCGGTTTATTTTGTCTCTTTTATGACAGGATAACTACCCTTTACACATTGAGGGAAAGTCAGGACAAACAGTCCAAGACTACTTTGACTCCAAAGGTGGTCCCACCGCTTACATGGGGACCACTGTTCCGGGTTTTCCCAATCTGTACATGTTGGGTGGTTCGTCACTTTTTGTCGCCCGCCGGACCTGCGTCACGATTGACTTAATTAGGCCCTAATACGGCGACTGGCCATACTTCAGTCATTTTCACAGAGGAAGTCCAGGTGGGTTTGCACTTTGGTCCCAGTACAGTAGTTCTCAGAAGCCTATATTCAGATTAACTATAGTCTTGAGTTGATTAAACCTATTCTTGATGGCGAATTATATACCGTGGAGGTAAAACATGAAGCGACGGACAGATACAACGATGTCCTTCAGAAAAGGCTTTCTCGTTCTGTGTTTGTTGGATGTAACTCTTGGTATCGTGTAAATGGTACTGGGAGGATTGGCACCATGTTCCCAGGTAAGGGTACTTTCTTAAGTTAGATTTTTCGCTGATTAGGTGACAGGGAGCTCTGCTCAATTCTGGTGGTGGCTTTGGCGCCCTATTTGGGCAGACTACGAAGTCACGGTACGCAATGGCAGTAGAGAAGAGAAGACCGGATGCATTGGGATACTATGTGTTGCCTTGGCCGCTACAGTCGCGTTTTGTCTAGCTCTCTAGTCACTTACGTAATGTAAATCGAGCATGTGAATAGTCGGTTTTGCTTTTTGACGTTTTCGGACTTTTTAATTGGATTTTCTTGCCGACCTCCACCTGTTCCGATGCCGACAGCGACGAGCACGCTGGACAAGGTGATGCACCTGGACATGAAACCGTTGAAAGAATCAATACCCGTCGCCACTGTTCTACCAGCCACTCCTGCCTCCACATCCATAGCATACCTGCGTCCGCTGTACAATCGTGCTGCACGGGCGTTTCTACTTCGCGATATTCCCCTCACACAATCACTCATAGAGTCCGCCTTCTCTCAGATAGACTCTCCAGATGTCGTACCAGATCCACTTGCAGAACAAAGGCGTAAATGGGACATCCTTCGAATAACTCTTGAAACCACTGTATATTTATCGCCCCCTCAGGAGACGCTCCCCCAATATCTGAAGAATATTCAACTTCAGTCGCCCCAATCCTTGCTGACAACCCTCCATGACCGCTCTTCGGATCTTTTCACACCGAAGCGGGATCGCTCGACTGCCTATTCAATATACCTTCCTACGCAGGTCTTGATCACCTTGATTTACTCAAGTCTTCGGTTGGATACCCCTGACTTTGGTCGTTGTATCATTGAAGATTGGTTATCCAAAAGAGACGTACCACCGACTGGACAGGATACGGAATCATCAGGTGTATATGAAAAAGTCTTGGAACTCTACTGCCTCCAAATTCTCCCGAAATTGGAACAGTGGGATTATGCTCAAGAATTCCTGGAGTACGAGGGAGAGTTATCTGTAAGATCTCGAGAAGTATGTGTTTCACTCTACGACCTTCCGCTGCGGCTGATATGTCCTTTCAGAACTTCATCAAGTCACTTAGATCTCTTCAGATGGAAGCCATGTCATCCCGTCAATTGAATCAGACGTCCTCACTATCTTCATCACCAGAAGAAGTGTCAAATAGAACCAGTTCACCTGCTCCTTCGACATCGTCATCATCATCTTCCCTTTCTACCACCTCAACGCACACTGTAGTCCCTGCCGCGCGGAACTCTTTGCAACCACTGTCCTCCCTGACTCCTTTGGACCCCGAAAACTCGTCAACAACCTCCCTCTCATCCGATTCCACTGCTACCCCCCAGCAAACATCAAGGCATCCCGTCCTGCGCTCACGAGCTATCGCTGGTCCAAAACCAACATCCGCGTCCGTTGGTCCATCGGTTGTTTCGCGATCACCAACACGATCAACTACAGTCAGGCCTGCAAATCTTAGTACTTATGCAATTCTCAAAGCTTCGTTGGCGCCATACATCTCGCCATCGAATATTTCGGCGATCTTTCTACTCTTTGTCGTCCTCCCTCTAGTTTCATTTGTACTGCGTGTTCGTTATCGAAAACGGCAGGCCATGAATGGTTCCATCAACGCCGGAAATACCGCTGAGCTGGTCCGACGACGTTTACAGAATGTGGGTGCGGGTGCTCTGAGCAAGGCTTGGGGTGAAGTGATACAGGTCGTTTACGACACCGTTAGGATGGCTGGAAGCGGTCTTGTCTGATGACTGGTGTAAGAAAAACTAAGCTGACTTTCCATGATCTATTCTTATATTCTTCGCTATACCTACGCGGCCAGGAGGACCGGATGTCATATGGACGAGATGCACCCTTCGGAGATTCGGACGACCGTTTTTCAGAGATTTCAACGTTAATGCTGTACAATTCTACAGTAATAGATTATCATGTAATTGATATTGCTTTGGCACGCTTATATATCGCATAAATGCCACATATTTCGCTTCACTCTGCCTAGATACTGATGATTCGAGACATTGAATATAAATCAGGCGAAAACCGAGATGGATACTTCGCGACGAGACCTCTAAATTGACTTATTTGGCAGTGATATCTCCCGTCATCTAGGAGTGCTACAAAGCATCGCGCTTATGTTCATGAAAGCTAGCGACAGTCTTGTGAAAGGCACAATGGAGCGAAGGAAAATTCGATTATGGTGTGAGAAAACCCGTTTTGATCCCCTTACAAACGGCTGTGGGAACTAGCTCAACTAAGTTTGACGAACCCATTGCTTGTGAGATTTGGTGGAATTTGCGCTACTCTGCAGTACGTCTTTGTCGGTAACATCCGAACTCACTCTGACATGGTCACAAGCTGCCTTACGCGCGCGCGTCACCCTCACTCGCATGTCTAAAAGGACGGTATCTCAACGGCTCGCAGAACAGTCTATTTCTGCCTCAGATGAACCTTCGGCATATCCTAAACGCCCGAGGCTGGAAGGCACTTCCAACTTAAGTCCCGACCCCCAGAGCCTGCGGGTTCTCCAATATCCCGACACATCAAAGCATAGCAACAAGCAGACACCTTTCCAACAACCAACGCAACTGATTTCTTTCTCGTATAACTCTTCTCATACTCTGGAGTTCAATGACTCTGCCCTTCGGTACTACGTGGATCCGCCGCCTGAGGCAAAACTGAATTATGGGTACGAAAGTTGGATTCGAAAACCTGATGGTAGGGCAAGAATCGACGGTCTACTGGAAGCTTTTGCAAAGGCACGCGAAACTTCGAATGTACCCTTGCATGATGTGGGCGTTGTTGCCTGGCGAGGTGTCATAACCAGGTATGTGACCTACTCCCAGTCTTGAATCATCTATTAACATTAGCTTTTGATTGAGAGAGGATTTTAACCTCGCCTTATGAAGAGAGGGAAGAGCTGGAGCTCAATGTCATGTCTGTCAATGGGACGCTTTACTTTGAGGAGCATCTCTCTGAAGAACGACTGAAGGAGAAGTGAGACCGTCATCATTAATTTGCCCAGACCCTTAACCTGTCTTGAACTGCACAGAAACAACATGGAACCCAGGCATCGTATTCAAACCTACTATGGATACGCATTTGAATCTTACTGTACATCGGAAACTCCGAATCTCAAGGTTTCAACGAAACCAAGCGAACCTGTAGGGTGGAGTGGGAATGTGGACACAAACATCCAATGGTGCAGTGTTGTTCGAACTAAGCTAGGAAACACCCGTCTATTGATTGGGGGCGAGGTCGACTGTGTTCGCGGTAAGTCCTCGCGACACGATATGACACTATGCGGTCCCTCACATGCGGAGAATTTGCAACAGAGAGATATACATATCAGACCGATACTTTCGTTGAGCTCAAAACATCACTAGCGATCCGGGGGTCTCGCGATGAGGCAAAGTTCGAGAAGTATATCAGCAGTGCCTACTGGAAGGCGCCAAAGTTGGACTAATTTCGTTCCAGAAAATTATTGAAATTTTACTTTCAATCGTTCCTTCTTGGTGTTCCTGTCAGTTCCTGTATTCTTCGTGAGAGGGCATGCCGTTAAATTTACCCTAGGAAATTGTCGTCGGGTTTCGCACACCGTCTGGTGTTTTGACAACAACTCAATCGTTTCAAACAATCCAGCTCCCTCGCATGGTACGCGGAAAGCCCGGTGCATGGGACCCCCTTATCTGCTTGGCCTGGGGTGACCGGGTCATGTCCTTCCTCAAGGACGTTGTGAGAAGCATGGCTTCTGAGGAATCGTCTGTCTGGCGTGTGAAGTTCACGCCTCAGAAAGGTGTCACTGTCACGATGTTAGATAACATGGAAGTCGAGGAAGTGCGAGGGGGTGAGGACAGAGTGGGCTTCCTGCCGACATGGTACTGGCGCGAATCGACGACGGCTGGAGGGTTGGAACGCTGAGTGCTGAGTAGGCAAACACTTATAACAGTGTATGCCAGGTGGCCCTGTATCGGAAGAACAGGAACCAATTCTGGATATTTGCAAAGGAGAAATCAATTCAAATTATAGACTTTGAGGTCATTCAGACAGGTCATCTGATGTACTACATATGGCATATGGGACAGAAATAGGTCGCTACAGTCTTGAAGGTAGAATGAAGAGAGTTAAGAGGCAGCTTGGCGGGCATTGTCCGGAGATGTGGCAAGAAGGGACTGGATCGTTCGACGCATAGAGAAAATTTCAATGGGCCTCATTGCGGAGGACCGGCACGGTGTTGGAGGCCGAAACCCGGAAGAAGCCGATACGCGTCGTCGCGTTTGTGTGACAGCCCCCAAACGCTCTCACCGCCCCCTCCATCCCGTCCTCAACGCGCCCAACGCCCTTGAACCTCCTTTCCGAACCGTCCATAGCGACGAGCTCCTGTTGCCGGTCAGCACACCTTGCCCCTTCAGCAACACGCGTAAATGGCCACACCGTCGTCCTCAGCCACGTCGCCATCACCGCCCATGACCTTCATCCCGCATCCGTCTGCGCAAGTCCAGTCACCAGCGTCCGCTTTTCTGGATCCAATGGACAAGGAACAGAGGCAAAGGGCTGTTCAGAAGTTCATGGCCAGAGCTGAAATATCGACGGTGCGTTTTTATCTCCTTCTTGACGCGTCGAGGCCAAATGCCCGTCACCTCTTCCTGGACGCCGCTGTACCCACGGCGCCACATTGTGTACTCGTTACACTTTTCATTCCAATTGCCTCCTTTTCTGACTTCACTGTCATTCCCATGCTCCGGATCACGCTCTGAAACCCTTGCCCTGTTGCTCATTCCTTTCTTCAGATAACCCGTGCCTTGCGGACCCGCCTCTCTTATGCTTCATACAAGGCTACCAACAACGTCCATCACGTTCCTTTGCGTGACCTTGAAGCACATAATCATGACCAGAGCCAGCCTACTTCGGTTTCCCGCACCATCGCCGCCAAGCGCAAGTCAGCTGGGAACAACTATTATAACAATCCCGCCACACAAAGTCCTCTTGGAGCCAGTCCTGGGGCAAATCTTCCACGGAGGGGTGGATCAGGGAGCATGCTCCCCCCTTCCACGACCTCTTCGCCTCGGACCTATAGTTCCGCGGTTAACGGCAGCGCTTACGCCACACCGAGTAATAATGATTCGAGTTTCACGTCCAAATCGAGCTTGTACACTTCTATTCTAGCACCGCCGCCCACGAAACAAGCGAGGACTATCCATAATGCAGGTGATCCTCCAGTGCCCGCCTCCTCGAGGCCACTTGCGTCGCCTAAGACGCGTGCTCCGAAACGGAGCCCTGGGGATATCAATCGTTCCCAGGCCAAGAGCCGAAAGTTGGATCACGGATCCAGCCCACGATCACCCAAGACACGAAAAGTCAACAGAAATTCAATTGGCAAGGGCAAAAACAAAGAGGGCGCTACCGAATTGGATGCAGATACTGGGGGTGACGTCGACATGAAGGCAGCCGCCACCTTGACGTCTCTACTAATGAACCATAGGCCTTCCATGACAGGCAGTGCATCATCACCCAGATCAAGCATCGATGGGTCCGAAGCTGGTTCAGTCTATTCGCATTCCCACTTCGCTCAAAGCTCCACTCGGACAATAGCGGCGACAAGCCCCTCTATGTCTGCCGCGGCTTCTACTTCCACCGCAACTGATGCCTCCAGGATACAGACGCCTCCCCCTCCAACTTCCAGCACTGGGTTAGAGAAGACCACCACACCGCGTCCTGCTCCTACTGATAACGAGGCGGCCAACCTAATGCTTTTCCTTGCAACCTCCCCATCCCCTGCACGACCTACAAACAAGGACACCAGAGACCTCGCAGCATTTCGCGTGTTGGGCGGTGGTCCTCCGGGTGCCTTGCGTGACAAGGGACGGGTATTGTTCGCTTCAAGCCCTGGTGGAGAACCTCCCGATGTGGCAAAGCCGCCAGCCCTCGCTAGAGGTGGAGATACTAGATTTACTCCTAGTATTGGTGGAGGACTGGGTGATGTGGGTGGTGGGGACATTCAAGAGCCGACCTGTCCTGTACCTTCGCAGCTTTTACCACCGCCATCTTTTCCATCTCAGAAATTCATAACAAATAGTCCTTTTGGCCACAAGGACGTGAGGAACGATAGTCCTCGTCCTCATTCTCAAGGACCTCTGGAATTCAATTTTAGTGACTTCATTCATGGATCGCCCTCTTCTCCTTCGAGGGTACCTGCGCCCAAAGCTAGCCTAGGGCTTCGCGCTGACGTAGGGCGGAAGCTTTTTGAGGAAGAACAGATGCGGCACGCGTTAAGTGGAGTCCAGAGTCCTGGAAAACGAACAGATCGTGTGCTTGGAGCAAGCATCGACCTGGTGCAGAGCTAACGTGAAATGCCCGAGCTTTTTCATTTTCCGATCCCCACTTCAAGGTCCAATGAGCATAGACATTGGGCGTCGCCGTCTTCCCGTCTCCCTGCTGTACTAATTAAACGGAACCGCTGCACGATGTATCACCAGCCAAACCATTTCAATTACACAATATTCAGTATCATCAAGCATCCTTCCATCATCTGTAAATCGAATCACTCTCTCAACAAGTATTATCAACAACATACGGCTCCTACTTATCTATACAACCGGTCCGTCTCTGGTCACGCCCATTGACCCACAGAAATATCTTCACTATCTCTCAATTTGCCACCAGTCTCTGCAGCATTTTTTGTCTAAAGTTTCTTGTTCGAACCTCTTTTTCAGCTATGTTTTTATCGATCATTTCATGTTCACGTTTACGTCTGTCTCGTCGTCCTATCTACTTTTCTACTGCGGTCACGCCACGTCCATTTATCATTCTTCTCTTGTTCATATCTTGTCGACTGGCAACTTGTCGACTGGCACTTTCCACAAGTCACTCCCTTAGTATTTTCCCTCGTCGCTGTCGGTGTATTGTAATACTACTAATGGTCTTGTTATTCTCTTTTTTCTCCAGTCAGTATCCATGCTGTGACTTGGCTCTTGTACCCACTCCTAAACATCATTCGTCAAATTTTTTATGAAATTTCTACCCTAAATTCCAAGTTTGCGTTTGGTTTTTGTTCGGAAGATTTAAGAGCATGTTGAAGACAAGGCAGGACTAGTGATAATGACCTCCGGCTGAATCGGACATAGTTCCTGAACCCTTAAATACTCTCTCCCATCGCCCCTCGAGGAGTGAGTGCCTAAGCTTTATGATTAAAGACGTTTCTCACTTTACTAACAATTCAAAACTGTAAAATCACGCAATGCTTAACGCTTGTTCTGACGACATCCATGCGATCGTCCTGTCTTCGGTGATATCTTTTCCTTGTCCAGTACGTACATATCCAAGAACTCGGGAAGACACAATTATGTTCAAGTTTCAAAGACTGTTGATTACGTTTTCCAAGCCGATTTTTTCTTCGTTATATTTTCTTTGGACTTCCGAGGCAGGGGGTGTGCGGTTTGGGATGTGGGTCTGGTGTCTCCGGGAAGATGGGACATATTTAACTCCACAGTGAGTGCTTGATTTGCCTCGACTAGTGTCGGATCGAGATCATTTCATGTTACTTGGGACTCGGTTACACCTGGAGACCCCAAATATCTGCCCCCATCACCGGTACATTGGTATTTTATCCAATTGGTGATGTCATCAGCTACCGGAATCTGTCTCTACTCTGATAAATGCATGCATAGGAACCATCCTGACCTTCTTCGCCATGTCATCGTTCATACCGATCCTCGTAAGAGGACCATCTCATAATGCGAAGCGCATCTTTTGGGTCTTCGTTGTATCTTCATTTATTGTGTCGCTTTTCGCTTTTATATTTATGATTGCCATGTGGAACGTGGTTAAAATTCGGTTCCGTCGAGCTGGCTTCGATGCCGATTTTGGCCCCCTGGTAGGTGATCCAGTGAATGGGTGCGATGGATGGCAAACCGTGACATTTTTGCCCTACACAGCCCTGGTTGTCTCTGTCCGCAACGTTGGTTCTCCTCGCAGTAATGCTAGTTTCTCGCTGTCCACGACCGAAAGACCCTGCTTCTGATGAGTCTTCAACATCGTGATCGCTCGACCCAAATGATGAGAAGGAGGACCGTGATTCACAAAGAGATCTATTCTATCCGTGCGATGTCCTGCCTGTACAACGTTTCGTAGTTCGTCCGCAATAGTGCTTCAATCGGTACTGCTTTTAGAAAGTGGATTCTGGATAGACACCTCGCGTGACCCCCCCCTCGTTCTCGGCAACGCGGTCCGACCATAAGCATTAGCTGGCAGAAATCATCTTCATTTGGCCTTGTGCGCGTGTAAACCGTTTAGCCCGGAGCATCGTGCATCACGATTTCAAGCGTGCTTTCCCCAAGATCATGTCTAGTCATCTGCAAGAAATTCTAAAGTATCGTAACGCCTACGCGCTCGCACTGTCCGCTTCGATGGGCAGTATATTCTTTGGCTGGGATATGTACGTATCGTTTTGACAGTACTATGGACATCGCTATTGTGATTCTTATCATGGCAATCGGTTTCAATTATAGTGGCCTCATTGGAGGTGTATTGTCAATGCCTTCCTTCCAGTCCTATTTTGGGCTGGACACGAAAACCGCGTCCCAGCGTGCCGATCTAAATGGAAATATCGTTTCCGTATTACAGGCAGGTTGTTTGTACGTAGAGTTCAATTGCCGACAGAACTTGTACGATTTCTAACTCAACTTCATAGCTTCGGAGCGCTGTCAACAGTTTATCTCTCCATGCGATTTGGACGAAGACCGTCGCTCCTTACCTCTGGAGTCATTTACCTCATCGGTAGTCTCATTCAGTGCATCGTGGGCCTGGGAAGCAGCCAGTCCAATGCATTATCGGTTCTCTACTTCAGCCGATTTCTTGGAGGATGGGGCGTTGGTATGGTGTCCGCTCTGGTGCCCTCATATGTCTCCGAATGTACACCACGATCTATTCGTGGCCGGTGCACTGGTCTCATACAATTGGCGAATAATATAGGCATTATGCTAAGTTGTCAGTGTTCTTTGCGTCTTTTTTCCCCTTGATAATCTGTCTGAATTCCTGGAGTAGTTTGGGTCAATTATAGCTCACAAAAGGACATAACACCTGGTGAAATGCAGTGGCGTATACCATTCATCATGCAGTGTGTCCTTTCAAATGAAATACAAACACAAACATTAATTGGGCACACTTCAGATTGGTTCCTGGTGTTCTATTTATCACTACCATGTTTTTCCAACCTGAATCTCCTCGATGGCTTGTTGAGCATGAAAAGGAAGAAGCTGCTGCCAGATCCCTGGCATTTGTTAGTAGGACGTCGCCTGAGGATGACGACGTTCTTCGAACAATTCGAGAAATTAAGGCTTCTTTCGCCGGTCAGAAAGATTCGCCGTTGCTGAAGCAATTTCTGGCGATGGGAGAGTCTCGCGTCATTGCTCTAAGATGCTTCATTCCCTCTTTGGTCATGTTCTTCCAACAGGTGATTAGATGCTTTCCTTTCATGAGACACCTTTTCATCGTTGTTGCAGTGGACTGGCACAAACGCAATAAACTACTTCAGTCCACAGATCTTTGCTAGTCTTGGAATAAGTGGCGACACCGCTGGATTGTTTGCAACTGGTCAGTAGTCTGTATTTAAGGACACCTGTGGCTTATGATTTTTTGGCCCATAGGTATTTATGGCGTGGTAAAGGTATGAGTTATATTAGGAGTCTTCTGTCCTGTTTGACTTAATAGTTACAAGGTGATCTCTGTTGGCCTTGTCCTCTTATTCGCTGTTGAGAGCCTTGGACGAAAGAAATGTCTCATCATTGGAGGTGTAGGCCAAGCGGCAATGATGCTGTGGATTGGTGGTTACAGTGGTATACACAAATCTACGGACATCGTGCCAGCGAGTTACGTTTCCATCATCGCTGTTTACTTATACGCCGTCTTCTACTGCATAGGATGGGGCCCACTGCCGTAAGCCTTTCATGCCATGCTCGTGAGGGGTTACTATCAACAAATTATTTCAGGTGGGTGATCGCCGCCGAAGTTGCGCCGAACCATCTTCGAACAGCATCTCTAGCTATAGCTATTGGAGTTAACTGGCTGTTTTCCTTCACTATTTCAAAGCTCACGCCGATCATGCTGAACAACATAACCTATGGGACTTTTCTCCTCTTTGGTTTTTGTTGTATCGTCATGGTACTGTGGGCGTACTTCTTGTTGCCAGAGACTAAAGGATATGCGCTCGAGGACATCAAATATCTCTTCGAGAATGACATGACCTTGAGAGCGCTCGCTGATGCGCCTTGTGGCCGCATCTTTATAGGATCGAAGCGTCCAGTCCCAGTTGAGGAGCTGAGAAGACAGGTTGAAGTAAAAGAGAAGATACCAATACCTGTATCCATTACACCCTAAGTATGAGTCTGGCTGGATAATGCCTTCATGTATACCTGTTGTTGTAAGACTATACGCAGTAGCAGTGCGGTGATATATTACCGGTATGGTCCAACTAGGATTAGTGCAAGTTAGCTAGATGCAGCCAGGATATGTTATCTCTACTGATATCTTCGCCATGGCATATACCACGCGGTGGCGGGCCTAACACCAACGCAGTTATGGCCTTAGGCATGGTTCTATCCAATACATTTTACAAGTGTAGCATTATCCAGGAACACAGTTTGTTTTGTATCGGACAGTGCCATCACATCACGACAAACTTCAAGTGGATAATAAGTAGTCCTTTGCGCATACAAGATGCATTCTAAGAGTCAACTGCCGCATAATGTGGCAAGCCTGGTCCATCCTTGTACA
Source organism: Termitomyces sp. T69sscA (assembly GCA_017657225.1). Classification (NCBI taxonomy): domain Eukaryota; kingdom Fungi; phylum Basidiomycota; class Agaricomycetes; order Agaricales; family Lyophyllaceae; genus Termitomyces; species Termitomyces sp. T69sscA. The sequence continues at coordinate 22,800 of JAGGAQ010000008.1, forward strand.
CTCTTCTGAAGCCCTTCCTTATTCGATCAGTCCGTATCTCCAAGAACACATTTAGGCTTTCATTGGGGTGTCTGCAAGGTTGGCATAGTCACCACCGACCCTTGGTTGCGGGTACTATCAATGAACCAACTCATTTAGTATACGTGCACCACGGGAGCGACGAGTATGCGCCCAGTGTGGTGACAGACCTGTTTGGGTATAGGCATGCATGCTGGGCAATTTACTAATCTAGAGTCCGGCTGTAGCAGGCTGGTAGTCCTTCTCAGTAGCCTCTGCGCGATAATCCGTGCTACGGCAATGTATTTGCACAGTGATAGTAGCGATCAACCACCAAGTCCTTTCAGTACGTCGCTGTCCAGTTGCTTGATGTACTACCGGGATTGGACGGGGTGAACTGATCGTTGCGGGACTTGATTAGTGGTGATACAATGATGATACTGCCCCAACGTCATGCTTAAGAGGACTATTTTGGTTGACATTGGTTCGTAAACCACGGGCATGATGGTTTCAAGGCGGCTGCCATCTGAGAGATCGGTATTCTACAAAGAAACGATGAGTCTTCGAGGGTTCAACTCCAATTCAACTCATTGTTCGCTGCGGTGTCGAGGGTCGGAAAAGAAGCAACATGATGAGCGGAGTTTTGATTATAGATTATGACTTCTTACTTCCGTGATTGGCTCACAGGATCCGTGCCCCCTGCTCCTACCGTGAACAGGGTCTCGCCGCCTCCAGAGGACAACGACGAAGGTTCTGATACTGCCACAGAGGTCGACGTTGATGCACCACCCGCGTTTCCCGCTCTCAATAGTGCTCAACGCGTTCAATCATCCACTCCGAGGATATTGACCGATCCCCAACTAATGCCGCCTCCCCCACTTCCTCATCTAGCTCAGCGCACGCCAAATGCCCATACGATAACGCCCTCGGCCAGACCTTCATCTTCTCTCACAGTCCTTGAAACTACACAGCGGCCTGTGAAGCCATCCAGGAATCGCAAAGTGGCGCTGGCGCCTGGTCATAGCCCTCTAGATTGGGCGAACCTGAAAACTTCAGGAAAGGACCTCAGGGTGCGTCTAGTCTGATTTGCTAATTTGTCAATATTCACAATCCCCAGGGTGTAGAGATGCTCTTGAGGATACCTCCATCCGTTCTTAAACAACACAACAAGCGGGATGACGCTTGGGCGGCATTTTACGGAAGGGTGTACAATATAACGCCTTATCTGGCATTTCACCCTGGTGGGGAGAGAGATCTCATGCGTGTCGCTGGTCGAGACGGCACGAAACTATTCGGTATGATCGCCACCTCCACTATTTGCCTCCTGGACAAGTACCGATCTTTATTTTAGCCTCAACCCACGCTTGGGTTAGCGTGGACTTAATGCTTGATGCATGTCTTGTCGGATTCCTTGTGCCTGAACCCTCATCTTAACATCTGGGTGATTTCGTCCTCGAACTTGGTTTGGAGTTCAGACTTGAATATGTAGAATAGCTAGCTGTACAATTATCTTTCATCCTAGATTAATTTAAACGTATTAGAATACAATATCTCCACAGGAGATCAGATGACTTCCACAATCGCAGGCGACAGGTTATGAGTCGCCAAATGATCAGCAAGATTTAAATCTGCAATGTCCCAATATGTTTCAGTGTCCTGCTGGGAGGTAGGTGGCAAAAGCAATGCCTGAAGCATAAAAATCCTGTTAGTCATGTCCTCGAGCTGTATCAACCTTAAGACATTTTTTCCTTCATGGACCGAACCAGTTATATCTAGACTAGGACTAGTAGGGCCCTGCGATTTCAATTTTTAGTGACGAGATCGAGGCGAAGCATGGAACTGACCATATCGTCAGGGAACCAAGACCGCTTGTTGGCTTTTGTGGGGTTCATCTGAACAAGTAGAGATCCTTGTTCCGGCCATACCGTCTTCATTGATGTCAGTGAACCAGTGAGTGCTCCTAGATCCATCAATTCGTGTACAGAACTGATTTGAAATGTGCTTTGTAAAAACTCGACAGGTATGCAGAGTAGCTGAAGCGACAATCGTTCCAAAGTTGCCTCTGGTGTACTCCTATTGCGGTCCGTAAGTATGCAACATTGAAGGACGAAAACTCCGAGATAACGTACGAGCCAGAAAGCCACTTGTGCATGATTTCCGGATTCACCTCAAATTCGTAGTCCAGGATGTCGGCTTGGTCTTTCCCGTGCTTTGCAAACCATAAGCCTGGGACAGCGAAGCGCTGTGCAGCCATAGGAGGACTGGAAGGAGGCTGGCAAGGCTGGGATAGTATAGACAGAGATGAAAGGGTAGACGACTGCTGTTGGGGTGAAAGTTGAATGTGTAAAACTTCAGGAAGTACAGGTGGGGAGGACACAGGAGAAGATTGAGTCTTCGCTCCACGTTCTACAGAAAGGGGATGTTGATTCCGGCATTCTTCTGGAAGATCCGGTGGATGACCAGGTAGCTGTATAGTGAAATTTCTACCAGTAGGAGACTGGGGGCCAGGAGACGCGCGCGCTGGGGGAGGATGCGTGGATTCCATAGGCACCTGAGACAGAGAAGCAGGTGGGAGATCACTCGGAGACACAGACCCTGGTCGTGGAGAACCGGACGCGTCAGGCGAAGGAATAACAACAGGAGAAGGATTTGTTGAGGGGTGCAAATTAACCGTGAAATCTTCGACGTCGGGTTCACGTTTGACTGTTGCCATGCCTTGTACTGTCAATGGGATTGGGCTTTCATGTATTCTAGTTGGAGAAGAAGGAAGCAGACGGTGTATATAGCTAGCCGAGTCAGAAGAACGGGAACGTTTGCGGGGAGAGGGTGATGATGGGTGACGACGTGATAAGTTATCAACAGTAGATAATGGCTCTGGCGAATTACGTATTATTAGGCCCTGCCGGTCCGAAGTAGAGTCCCGACGATGTGGCGAATGCAAAGGACGCGTGCGGTCAATACTGCGCATATGAACAGGAGTATTTCTCTGAATCGCATGTTCGGGCGACCTGCGATTGTGGAACGACGGCTTCCGAGCGCGAGGAGACCGCGAACGGTCAACATGAGCAGGTGGTGACTGTTGTCTACGTGAGAATGAGCTCTGACGAGGTCGTGATCTAGAACGATGAGATCCCGGCGGACGAGAATGAGTGTGCGAGAATGTATGACGACGCCCACGGGGGGGCGGGGAATGCGCCTTACGTGATTGAGAATTGTAAGGGGAGCGCCGATAGTCACGATAATGAGGTGGCGGAGAACGTGGATGATGAGGATTAAACGATTCATGATGCGAAAGACGACAGTGGGTGGTGTCATGTCTGGAGTGACGAGAAGTGGCTGAAAGAGAACGACGGTGTGGTGATCGCGAGCGGTTCAAACGGGAAATCGAAGAGCCTTCGTCTGTTGAAGGTCCAGGAGATTCCCTTTTTACGCGAATGGTACTTGCGGGTTGTGCTGTAAAGAACGAGGAATCGAATGGAATAGGTATTCCATTTGATTCAGGTTCCTGCAGAGAGCGGTCCCAGCTAAACCTCCTTTCGCGAGCTAAGAGCGCACTTCCAGAAGGTTCTTGTTCGCTCGATCGGAGTCTCCCAAAGTCGTAAGTATCTCTCCTCCGACTTCTTGGCAAAGACGCCGACGAGTCCATCATTCCCTGGCTCGTCAGATTAGTGGAGCTTTCTGACCGCATGGCCCGAGGAGCAGTGGGCAGTTCATGAGCTGAACGTGATATAGTGGAAACGGATGTGTTTGGATTCAGTTCGTCTGGACCAGTAACGGTGGCCAGGCTCAAAGGACGGTTAAATACAGTCGCAGTCGTCTTAGAACCACCTGTTGCCTGAATTTCTTGCTTGATAGTTAGTAAATTCCGGGTTAGCGTATCACAGAACTGATCCGTCAAGGCCTCCCGCAGCCCCACCTCGACCTTGGTCAGGATATTATCGTTAAGGTCAAGACGGCGCTGCGCATTCTTCAGAAGCACTGGTAGTAGGTTTTCTCGTAGCTGTTCCGGTGGCAGAGGAGCCTGAGGTTGCCCTGGTAATTTTGGTCGGTTCATGTCTTCTATAGATCGTAAGAGATCTTGGAGGGCGTCTTTGGACAAGAGTGCATAAACAGAATTTGGGTTTCCTGTGTCAGATGACTGGTTGATATACTCCCTGGTATGCTGGGTGGCATGGGAGGCCGAAAACATGCCATTGTTCTGAGAAGCCTGCTGATGATAGAATGATTAGAATAAAAACAAGCAGATGCCAGGGTAACAACTTACTGAGAGTCCGTGACTCTGAAATACTGCGTTTGAATTTACAGTACGTTGCACATCGCCAACTGGAGTAGAGCTGGAAGTTGGGAACGGTAGTATCGCCTCTGAAGCGAAGAGGTTGGGCTTTGGAACAGGGAACTCAGTTCTGCCGAGGGGCTGAGAATTCTGTCTGCCCCGATGCCGCGAGTCGGCGCCGACCATTGCAGAACGCGGCACGAGAAGGAAAGCCAGGACTGCCTTCGACGTGTGGGAAGTCTCCGGCCCGGTTCTTCCGCGAACTAGAACCGGGTGCGGTTTTAGAGTTCGAAGCTCGAGGTGTCATAATCCTTCTATTGCCTGTCTATTGCAACACCATATTGTCCTGCCCGAGATTCCTCTGTACTATAGACCACCTTGCTGAGCTACTCTAGGCAACCGATATACGAACGGACGTACATAAGCTCCGCGCTTAGTTACAGGGAGTCTCTTCAATCACGAAATGCAAGTCTGAGAGCATTCCACTTGTGATTACGCAATGACTTCCGATTGCGCAAGCACATCCAATCCCAGGACTATATGACGACTTCAGACTTCTGCGCGGCTATAAAAATCTCTCGTCATGGGACAAACCCTGACTCATCGACCAAGGTGTCTTCATTTGTGATTACGAATGATTTGAGAGCTATTGCGACAGTCTGTCTAATGTCAGAATCATATGTCGACTTCGGATTTCTGCGCAGCTATAAAAACCTCGTCATGCACAAACCTTGACTCATCGATACAATGGCACCAGTCGCAGTCAACGAAGCTACCATAACTAATAGCAAAGACCAGCAAAAAATCCAAGAACAAGTTGTCAATCCCTTCTACTCTCCATATATCGGAGACGACGGCGACAATAACTACAAGTTTGCCGAATTCAAGGTAGACGCCGTTTCGTCAAGGAACTCGTTGCTTCCCCTGACCTGCTGCCATCAGCCTACATTTCCAAAGATCAATTGGCCTCCTCTGACCGAAGTCCAAGTGACAGAACGGGGAGTGCTCGCGGACCCCTCCAAACGAAACTTATTAAGTGCTGCCCAGAAGGTCAAACATCTGACCCCTGCAATAGGCACAGAGATCCTGGGTATCGACCTTAGGCAGTTATCCGATGCCCAAAAGGATGAACTGTGAGCTTATTTACCCTCTTGCTCAGGCTTTGTTTTCACAGCAATGATTAGAGCTCTTCTCGTTGCTGAACGGGGAGTCGTGTGTAAGTTATTTGTATTGCCGTTCGCGTCGTACGTCCAACACCCCTGGAAAGTTTTCCGTGACCAGGAAATCGATATACACCAACAACTTGATCTTGCACGCCACTTTGGCCCACTTCACAAGCATGCAACTACTCCAATTCCAAGGAATGGACTTGAGGAAGTCCACGGTATGGTGTTTTCCCTAAGTAATGACGACCATACTCATTGTTCACTAGTTGTTTACAACGATGCATCCCGCCGTCCGGACCCTGCTGCCTTCACCAAGCTAGAGCTCTGGCACAGTGACGTACGTCTGCTACTTACTATATTGCGCCCGCGTTTGTTCGCATATCACACATGATGCGATGACAGGTGTCTTATGAAATTCAGCCACCAAGTACGACTTCTCTCAGAGTAATTACTGGGCCGGAAGTTGGCGGTGACACTTTATGGAGTTCAGGGTGATCGTCATCTACTCCCACGTGTCCGTGTCATCTACTGACTGCAGACCTCTAGATACGCGCTATACTCCTCTCTGAGCCCTGGTCTCCAAACATACCTCGAGGGCCTGACCGCTCTTCACAGCGCCGTTGCGCAGGCAGAGGGTGCTCGGGCTGCTGGACTTCATGTCCGAAGGCAGGAAATCGAGACCATTCATCCTGTCGTCCGCGTCCATCCAGCCACCGGCTGGAAGAGTATCTATGTAAATCAAGGTGATCATTCCACCCCAACAACCATACCGTACGCCACCCCATTCTAATGCTCCTTCGTCTCTTCAGGATTCACACGCCGCATCATCGGCGTGCCCAAGGCCGAATCAGACGCCATCCTCAGCTTCCTTTTCCACCAGATCAGCGAGAACCCTGACTTCCAAGTCCGCTTCAAGTGGGAACCAAACTCTGTTGCTATTTGGGACAACAGGGTGCGTGTGCATAGGCTATTTTTCTTGATTCAGATGTATAAGCTCTCACACGCTGTGCAGATCGTGACACACTCTGCCATCTTTGACTTCTGGCCGGCAACTCGCCACGCCCTTCGGGCGACGCCTCACGGCGAAAAGCCAACTTCTGTCGCAGACTATGAACGCGAGACTGGGAAGGAGGCCAAGGACCGCCAGCTAGTGCTTTGGGAGCAGCAGGGTATCAAGGTGGAGCGGAACACGAGTGGACTATCCAAGAAACGTGGATACAATGATTGACCGTATTCACGAAGTGTTCGAAGCTGTTATCGAGAGTATCAAATTACCAACTGCTGTAACAATTACGATACATATCTACATCAACGTTGCACAAGAATCAGTTTTGTGGATGGATCGGCTGGAGAATCGGAGATGGCCCGATCGATCGTAAACTGTGATAATCGATCTACGTCCACCTTGAATCTCGGTTGGCAGATGTGACAGTATGAGAAGATCCCGTTTCTTTCTCTCAGTATTTCGCTTTGTACTTGTACGTGTACTTACACCGCTGTAGAACACAGTCCATACAACGTAAACGCCGGAATGAATGGCAGCCTCTCTCCAGATCATCTCTATGGGATGTATCTTGAAAGTCGGCAATCTTAGATTAGATTCAAAAACCATTTATCCCCGTAGTTCTTTGCAAAGTGAAAATACTGTCCTCAAAGCTTGGTAACTGCAAGAGAAAACTCGTCATGTCGACGAGCCCCGCAAACTCATCAACTTAGCGCCAGACGTATATTCTAGAGTACTGCGGAGTGATTTTAGTTTATGTGACTTTTCGATAACCTCAGTAGCCTGATTTCCCTCTGTGCAAATCTGCATGAGAATGACTACATTTATTCTATGTATCTGTACATCGGCCTTATGCATACATACTACATGGGTAGAAGGGTCGCATGCTGAACAATGTATGCGCATGAGAGAAAGAACACAAGGCGACATCGTGAATGGAATAAAGGTTGTATTGACTTGAACGGTGATGAGCGAACGGACTAAATATGACAAAAATACGATTAGTTTGGATTGCAGTATGTGAAGGGGAAAATGCTGCTGCTATGTGCAAAGTTATAAAAAAAGACCATTACTGCAAGAAGCTTCATAGAGTTCGGGGAGGGAAGCGGGTAGCGCCGTTATACAGGCAAAAGTCAAACGAAAACAGTACTTGATCAAAAGAGCGAATAGACATATAGCGACGAGGAAAAATAGGTTTTATACTGACAGAGTAAGTATAGGGCCCGTCAGCAACAAGAAAATATCCTAATATTAGCGCGCTGGGGTATGATTGGTTGCTTGATGGGATGTTCTCATGAAAGACTGGTGCTGGAGTTGGTCAGGAGCATATGCACGGACAGTTGATGGTGATTGGACAGATGTCTGCCACGGTGGTGTAGGTGCACTACCCATCGTGGGCTGTTGTTGTTGTGATGGCGGCGGCGGCGGCGGCGGAGGTGGGACAGACACAGTTTCTTGAGTGATAACCATTGGGACAAGCTGGAAAGAACTTTGATGATGCTGCTGCGGCAGTGGTTTTCCCGACTCCATTGGCGAGGTAGATTCATTCGACTGCTGTGAGCGTCCGTTCTTAGACCGCGATTGGGTCTTGTCGATTTCGGCGGCGCGCGCGGACGCACGGAGGGTCTCCATGTCGATACGTGCTACCTCACCATTTGGCCCCGCTTGCTTTTCCCTCTTACGCTGCAGCTTTGCATAATCTAGTGACGACGATGTACGACATCAATCATGTTCTTAATCATGATTTAAAATACGCACGAAGTCCACAAGCATTGCACAGGGTCCTGGCTCCATCGGGTCCGCGCCGCCATTCGGGTGTCTCTCGGATGTTGCAAGAATGACACTTCCCTGGAGGAGTCGCACGCTAAACAAACCATCCCAGGGTCAGCTGAAGATCTTGGGGTGGTGATGATGATGATGAAAGGTTACTTACACTTCTTTTTCGATACTTGCTCTTCGGCTGTCCACTGGACCCTGAGCCACCGGCAGTGCTTGTAGCTCGCTTATTACGGATGATTTCCATGTCCTGCTCGGCGGTTGACTGTAGCTTGTTTTCGACCGGAGTGGGATATTGTTGCTAAGTGTGGTTTTAGAGACAATGAGAACAACGCGATATTGCTTATTACCTCGGCGAATGTGGCAGATTCAACCAGACTTGAATTTTCGTCCTGCTGCGACATATCTTCCCAAGGCCGTTTTGGAGGTCGGTGATCATCAGGTGGCGTCATTGCCATTGTATTGTCCATTTTGACGCGTTCAGATTCAGGAAGATTAAGACGGCGATATTCTTCCAACAGTCGCACGACTTCTACGGCGAGATGGGACATTTCCTGTATCTCCTCCGGCGGAGGGCTGACTTCTGGCATACTTTGCTGGATCTGGGCTGATGAAAACAAAAGATCAGTACCCTGGATTAAACTTTGGCTAGTACCTAGACGCACCATATCGGCTAGCGAAGTCGAATAAGACTTGACAGTGCTTCATAATCTAAAAACAGATCCAGGTGGAGTTAGAGGGAGAAGAAACACAACGAACCTCGTTCATTGTGCTTTCACGGGCAGAAAGCGGCATTCTCTCTTCAGCGACAGGGTATTGACTACGAGTGTCAATGGGAACTATAGCGGTGGTTCTGGCGTAGGGTATCTGGGGTTGCTGTATTTGCGGTGGCGCTTGATGGGATTGATGGGATTGTGGTTGAGAGTGAGGGTGCGGGTGATGACCCAAAGGAGGGGGTGCAATAGGCTGTTGGGGTTGGTGTGGTTGCGGGTGTTGCGGGTGTTGCGGGTGCATGTGATGGTGTTGAGGCAGCAATGTAGTTGGCGGTGGTGGTGGTTGCGGGTGCGGGTGCTGAGGCATGGAATGCGGGTTTTGTTGAATCTGGGAAGTATGTTGAGGAGGCGGAAGGTGCGGCGGAGGCGGAGGCGGAGGTTGCTGAAGCTGGGGAGGTGGTGGTGGTTGTGGCTGGTGTTGATGGGGCGGTTGTGCATGGTGAGCCTGCTCCCATGGGCTATGAGGTGGGACTGGTGCAGCAGGATAAGGATTACCAGGTGGCGGCACCTGTTGCTGTTGAGGAGCAGAGTGAAGCTGGACGCGAGATGGAGGAGGAGGATATTGTGGCTGGTAGGTTGAGTATCCGGGGTGAGGAGGAGCAACTTGCTGGGTAGCGACGTGATCGATAGGCTGCTGGACTGGAGGGCCGGGGTGTGGCATGGTCTGAATCTGGTAAGCCTGTTGCGGGGGCTGGGAAGGCGGATACTGAGCATAATGAGGGGGATAAGCGGTCTAGAACGAAGATTCGGTAATTCGTCAGCACTTTACATAGAGCAACGCCATACAAGCCAATTGAACCTACTTACATGATTGCTGCGTTGATCACGAGGAGTACTCATGTTGACTGAGCTTCGACGCCTCTTTGACTGATCTGCCTCGTCGCCGCGAGTGCCAGGGCCCATAGTTACGGCCCCATGAACGGACTGTACGGACAACGGGAGGCCGGGCGTCATGAAGGGTCCATCAGGCTTTGAAGCAAACTCATTCTTGAGCTGAGGGGGTTCATGGCCAGCAGAAAGAGGCGGGGTGAGTTGCTGGTGGTGGTGATGTTGCTGTGGCTGGTGCTGCTGGAGATGTGCGGGCATGGCAGCAGGACTCTGCGGCTGGAAGGATGGACGACCCCATCTTGCGGAGTTGTCCTGGACGTCACGGTTGATGGAAGTGTCTGCCGGGGCGATGCTGGTGGGAGAGGCGTGAGAAGGGAGATCCTGGGGGTCCTGGGCACGGCGAGAGGAGTAGCGAAAGCCCAAGTCCTTTATAGAAGGAAGACGGAGGGCGTCCTCCTCGCGGTTATTTTGCGGCGCAGAATGGGCGTATTTGGCGTGCTGGGCAGAGAGATGGCTGGCCATGTCTCGCAAAGAGTGAGATTGTGATCAGGAGATGCTTTTGAATCTGCGTATCTCCCGATGAGGGCGGATCTTGGGCTGAAAGGAGAACACATGAACAGACTGCAGACAGACAGAAAATAAAGGGCCGCACACAGGGGCACGGCAGCCGTCGGGGTTGGAGGCTGGGCACTGTGAGCGACGACGACGACGGGCTGGAGGATGATGGCAGAAGAAAAAGTTGCGAAAATGTCAACAGCGCGCCCTGGATCTTGGGAGCGGAGTCCCAAATCAAATCTGCATTCAACAATATAATTGTCTCCCAGATGTGCGAGATCCATTCCGCGTGGTCAGATCACACGTGTAGTCCATGTTCTCTACTCCAACATCCTCTCTTCTCACTTGTCTTGTGCCTCGTCAAATCGTAGATCAACATGTCATATGCCCATTGGGTCTGACACCGCATGTGCGCGCCCAGCGACGTCGCTCTCGCTTTTTCGTGGCGACATATACGACCCTTTCCCAAATTAGCCATGCTGTCCGGAGGCTAAATATTAGATCAGATAGCCCTGCTCCGATGCATGCAATAGGGGAATAGACAACCCAGGAGCATGGCTCGCCTCCAGCGAGCACTTCAGCCGATTGCGTTTCTGAATCAATCATCGCTGCTCCTCCCGGGAAAACCGGATAGAAGGCATCAGTGGGCGCTAGGTGCGCTAGTGACACGAATAGGCATCTCGAACCACAGGGCTGGGAATCTCTATGCAATGCTGTGCGACGTTACTTGAATTGGGAGCCTGAAGGAAGGTACCGCGTGAACAGATATGTTTTCGGACAACCACGAGTAGGCTCCCATCTTTGTGAGATGTCATGACCACTAGACATCGCATCTGAAGACGGTAAACGATACTTTATATCTAATACTCTCTGTGTTTCATAGGAGACTTGGATCTTACATCACTGCAACGACGCCGGACGTAAAGTCTATCACTCCTTTATATGATACCCCCGCACGACCACGATTTCCGGCCTTGCATCCTGTGATCTATAGTTTCTTACAAGTTTGTTTCTAATGCAGTATCTTACCATATGTTGGTGTCTTCAAGCACAAGTTCTCGCAGAACCAAACTAGTACGGACTCAGTGTTGAATTCAAAACCCGTGGATCGTTGAGCACTATCAAGCGCTATAAGAAATGGATCCTCGCTGAGGCTCAAAAACTGGTAATTCGAAAGTGTTATAATTGCTTTGCTCAATCCTACTCTGGAGCCATTAACATGTATCTATTGCTCGGAGTAAGATTCAGGACTCAGAAAGTACCTAAGTACCCATCTCCGTAAGTGTTTTGACAGGAGTAACTACCGTTAACCTGAAACTGGGCAAGATGATTGCATTTGAAGACTCATGATATTCCCGTAACAGTACTCTGGGGCCGCAATAGTGGCTAAACTACTTACGGGTAGATCACGTCGTCCGAAATTAGGTGATTGTGGTCACACGTATCTCACGTGTATTGCCAGTTGTCGCACGACGCTACGTGAAAAGGCGTTCAACGTTAAAGGAAGGGAGAAGTCCCGCTACAGCCCCTGGATTTCGAGAACCAAAGGAAGTCACTGCCAAGAGTCCCGATTTCCCGTTCATCACCTATCTCTCCCTTTAATCCCGAAATTACGCGAACGATCAATTATCTTACAGCATCTTGAATCGTTTCCTACCGATATTTACCAATTGTCCGTCAAGGCCATACACTTCTTCTATATAATGCTTCTTGACTGGAAATTCCTACCTAACGTCACAAATCATGGTTGCTTCCTACCAAAGTCAGGTGCCGACTGAACGCGTCAATGGGTCGGCCTGAGATCAATTCAATGTGACATCATCCGTGTCAGACAAGTCTTAAAAGCCCAAGGCTGCCAGTCTCCCTCATCTTGTACACGTTAACTGGACAAGAATGTCATCTCCCGACAAACATATCCTTCACGACTACCTCTCCAGGATCAAGCGACCATCGCCACTGGGGTCGACAGTATTTGTCGGTCTCCGACTCGCTGAGCCCCTTGTCCAACATGCTATCCTCTCCCAGAACCTTGGGTCGTCACTCATCAATCACTTTGGCGGCGAGGTTCTTCCATTCGGCATACCCGTTGAACCCTGCATTGGACTTTCCCCCTATCGTCTCATCCTCTTCCTCATGTCTGCAGGTTCCAGTCTCAAACAGATCTTCTGGCTCACCTCCGTGGCGGAACAAGAGATGCCCGTGAAAAGTGCCATTCCCATTGGTGCATTCAACTTCCTGTTCAATAGCTTGAACTCCCTCTTTTTCATTAACAAATTCACATCTGCTGCCACCAACGGAGGTCAGGATCTAGACGATCCCGATTTCCCGTCCATCCCCCTTGTCGTTGGGTCCGCGGCCTATGTGACCGGATTAATGCTTGAACTTGTCTCTGAATTACAGAGGAAACGGTTTAAGAAAGATCCGAAGAATGAAGGGAAGAACTACGCCGGCGGGCTGTTTTCGTTGGCGAGACATATCAACTACACAGGCCACGTCCTCATGCGAGGCGGATATGCACTTGCAGCTGGTGGTTGGATTTGGAGTGGATTTACTACAGCATTTTTTGTCCGCGATTTTGTGACACGCGCTATACCTTGCCTGGACAAGTATTGTCAAGAACAAGTGAGTCGCATTGTCCATATTTATATTGACCTATCGTTTGAACACATTTGTAGTATGCCGAATCTTGGAACGAGTATAAGCGCACGGTACCTTACAAGTTGATACCGGGTGTATATTAGTTATTCGTCGTTTATCGTGTATTGTTATGTATATCTGCCACTGATGCATCATAACCTGAATCACAATTGCAGTGACATCTGTTGAAGTCCGTCGGCCGGGTCTTTCACAAGTCACATTTGACAAGTTGTAGCGTAATTGTGCACATCATGACACTTGCGGCAATTGCACATTGAGCAACGGTCCTAGTGGGAGCAATGATGCCCTTTCAAATCAATCAACTGAGCGCTCCCCGGCCCGGTGACATCCAATTCTCCTTCTATGACGGAGATACCACAAACCGATGTCTCACGGCCCTCCGCCCTCCCGACCGCCAAACTATCGCGTGGAAATGCTCAAGCCTCTATAGATCAGAGTTCGGCCGAGTATCTCGATAGCATTGAGGAGGAATGGAACAAACGCGTTGATATGGAGGTTGAAACTCTTGTCGATGGGATGGTGGACCTCGTCAGCCTAGCTTCCGTGAGTCTATTCATTCTCTGGAGACTCCCTTATCCAGTCCAAGTCGTGATAATTCGTAAAGATTGGTGAAAAGGACAAATTCCGCATCGCGCAGGAGTCGTTTCAGGCACAGTCTCGCGCAGAGTCGATGGTGTGTACCATTCTGACGCCTTGACGTGTCCCTCCGTAACGTGTGATGCAGGTCCGCGCTGCCAACTCACTGCTATCAATAACTCATTCTATGAAATTGCTGCTTTTACTTTCAGACGAGGCTCAGTTAGCTCATCGGCGCGACGCGGAGCTCAAGGTCGTTCAAGAAGAAAAGGACGAGGCCCGCAAAAAGGTCTCTGAACTTTTAGACGAGATACTTCATCCGAAATCACCTTCTCAGTAAAAGCTTCTATGATAATTATTGACTTGTTCATGCAAGTTCCCACTTTGTCTTCTTATATACTTCCTTTGACGTCGTACGGCAGAAAGAACGAAACCGGCTCTTCATCCACAACTCAATGCCGCCTTGACGTGGTTGTCTTTTATTGACCTGTACTTGCGCGCAAGAGGAACATGGGCTGTCCAGATCTAACAACACGTATTACTCTGATGTCTGGTTGTGCCTATTTTGAAGGGCCAGTAATCTACTTCGATGCCATCATCTACACAGGCACCTTCTGAGAAGTGAGATGATGGATGTATAATCTTCTAGATCATAGTTTGGACTAGTTAGAAGGATGTACATGTATGATACAAACAATTATACAAAAGATGGGAAGACTTTAGCTCGATATGCCAAGGACGCGCCTAATAGTGTCCTCTTCCAACTTCTTTGCCCGAACTCTGCCCTCCTTCAGACGTTCCAGTCCAGTTTTGATGCTCTTCATGTGCACTTCAATCGGAATCTTTGAGCCTACGAGATCGGGCGCCGCGACACGCTCCCGTATATCTTCCATATCATTACTCATGCCATTCAGGGTTTGAAGGGCAGCGACGACGTGTGCCAGTGCCTTCTTCCGGTACGAGCTCAGGTTTCTCAATAGAGACAGATGACTCTCGAAATTTCGTAGCTTGTCCTGATTACCGCCAAGCTTAGTCCACAGGTCCGCGAGCAGTTCGGACCTGGCGCCAGAAAGTGCAAGATCTTCACGAGCGACCATTTCGTGCAGTACCGAAAGGCGTTCTTCCAATTTCTCCAAATTGGCGAGATTTACTTCCGCCTCCAAGACGAGACGTTCCAATGAATTAGAGAGGACACCCATGGCCTCGGTAAAAGTACGAGTGACTACATCGTATGTCGGCTTTCGGGCCGACCAGGGAATAAGGCCGTACATAGACATGATAGTATGCGGTTTAGAATGAGCTGCTTCTATTTGATGTAGAGCATAGTCATTGACAGCCATGATGCTGCACAAAGATTAGGTATCCTGCTCATGGAGGTGCAGACTAGTACTCACTTGTCGACAGCGCCACCGATTTTTGAACTTAGCTTCTGTAGATCCCGCCCAGTTTTTTTTGCATCGTCAACAAACTCGCTCAATTGGTCGCTCAAAGATTCCCGCGCCTTCAGATTACTGACCCGAACAAGCGTCACTAGATCTGAAGTCGCCATTTCCGCTTTCTTAATCTCTAAAGACAGCCCTGCTCCGCCTACTGAACCATCTAACAGGTGCTCGAAAGTCGCGCTCTGCGCGTCAATGAACTTTGGAAAATCAGCCCAGCGAGGTGGACCTGTGACACCAGGAATCGAAGTGGCAGGTGGGGCCTCGCAAAATCTGGAACCGTAGAGCCCAGGCAATAGACAGAGAGGCGCAAATGTATGACGAAGGGTGTGAGAGACCCGTCCAGTGACAACAGCGAGTATCCAGAGGCAAAGGAGCAATCCAAGCGGGTAGCGGAGAAGCCGGACCGCTGTAAGGAAGACGTCATAGCAGTATCTGAAGGTGAAAGAAGTGCCTTCGACAACGCCTTCAAAAACCTCTTCGCGTGCTAGGGATTTTCGGGGAGCCTTACGCGACTTTGAAGGCGTCGGAGGTACAGAATACTGCTTGCGCGCCGGGGATGCTATGTACGAAGTCCTGTGTATGGACCTTCGCCTCTGAGGGGAGGATATGCCGATGCGCATAGAACTTGAGGGGTCTAAGCTAAGTGGTCTAGGCTGATTCTCAATGTCTTCAACGTCTTCCCAATCTGAATCGTATCGCGACTTCTAAACAGACGAATTGTTTGAGGCTGTCCAATCTAATCTGAAATAAGAAGTGGGCGCACCAGTGTGTCGGCGTGCTTTGACGCTCTAGGGGAAACACGCATATTAGAATAAATGGTCAGGCGCTGTAGTGCTGTAATTATCGAACGCGGAATGTGGCCGGAGAACGCAGCGTGGAACGAAAGCAACAAAAACTCGTTTACATGTTGGGTTCATATATACCGTTATCACGTGGCTGACTATACTTGCAGACACACTGGGCACATTTGTTACATGTTCTCCCGCCCACAGCACCAACATCTTCAGGGTAAATGTGGAACATTGGATACTCATTCAAAACAGGACAAATTTATGAACTACCGGTAACGAACCAATCATGATTTACCAAGTTGATTTTCTGAGTCATGGAATTTCTCATGCACATCTGTCGTAGTGGCCTATACAACCGTTAGACTTGGAAGAGCTAATATGTTAGGGTCAATCGTTACCATCCTGGTTAGCGCCCCACCTAAAGATCATTTTTAGGAAAAAAGTAAACTGATAATTCACAATCGACTTACCATTTGGGGAATAGATGTGAATCGCCCGAGGCGCCTTGGACAGCGAACGACAGTATGAAGACCATCACCTGTAAAGCATCACTTGTTGATCGCATACTCAGTGAGGATGGGTTCCACTTGCCTGCGTGCCGCAATCGAGAGCAGCCGCGACAATATAATTATAATTCGCAAACCACTTGGGGTAGCGAGTTCTCAACCACCACTGTGAGAAATAGGCAATCGAGAAGTACGAGAAGATTGATGAATTTATTCCGACGCAGAGCCACCCGATGTAGTAGCTATTATCAGGGTCAGAACTCTGTCCCTGTTGAGCAATGGGTGCATTACCAGATGACGGGCGTGTACAGATAGTCAGTCCTAAGCTTGGGGAAATATCGGTAGGCAAGCCAAAATGGCACGGGAACGAAAAGCCCAATGACATAGGCCCAAGCGACGAACTGGTAGCGCTGCCCAACAGCAAAAAGCTGATGGCTGAGGAAAATCAGTACATTCCAACGTTTGATAAGCTCGAGCTATAGTAGCCCACCTCAAACCACCCCAGGCAATGGCTTGCGAATTATACTGTTGTGGTTGCTGACCAGACCAAATATTGGTTCCTTCGACGGATAACAAAATTGGGCGCTGATTGTCGATGATTGAGTTCATCAGGACTGATACATTTGTCACGCATCAGCCTTCATATTCATAAGTTCAAAGAAGCAAAGGGATTCAGCGTACTATAGTTCAGAACGGCTCCAAAAAGAGTTCCAATAATCTGAGCTGTGAACGCTGCACGAGGAGGAAGTTTCGTGTCTGGAATCATGAACCTGTGAGGATACCGGAGAGGAGTACTTATGTGTCCTAGAACATACATTGAGCGATCTTCAAGTCACGCGACAAAAGCAGCGCTTGATTGACCGAATCTGGCAACAAGAGTAAGCGGAACATAGCGTTGGCACCTAAATCGACCTTACTGTAACTAAAAAGCACGAAATACATATTGGCCATGGGTTTGCCTGGATGCATGAAGCCTCCGATCATCTGGAAAGTAGAGTTTAGCCTTTCTCCCATCGTCATTTTAGCGAAACCATACCTGCACGAACGGCTGGATGATAAACTGCAAGCCAGTGATAGCGTATAACGTTCCGAAGAACAGGATAGACAAAACGGCCAAAAGCACTGCAACCACAAATCCCCACCTAAACATTCCCTTCAACGCACAGCAAAAGAGAGCGGCAAAAGGCAAATATTTACCAAGGAAGCGTTGAATTTGTCTTATAAATGATAACAAGCGCCATGATAATAGATGCGACAAGGCACGCCATATACCACGAATTGGGCGCATCAGAATACTAGAGAGCGTGAGCGCATAACTGATAGCTGATAAAAGTAAGGAATACCTTGAGCATCTCACGGTAATGAGGGTCAATGTCTTCATCAAAGTCTGCCTGATCTCTTTTGCCATCATCCCTCCAGAACCGAATGTCAAAAGTGTTCCACATGCGTTTGAGCTCAGATGGAGCCATCCACGCCCATGCGTTCCTCATATCATGGCGATTCCAGAGAAGAAGATGTGTAAATGTCGCAGCCAAACCGAGGTTTGTTGTCAGAAGATAAACAATCCAAGTCCCTGCATAAAATGGCTTCGAGTAATGTGATCATTAGAGATGGCAAATAAGGATAATTAAAGAGATTAGACGTACCAGACCTTCTCTCTGAAGCAATTCTGGGTCCACCTCAAATTTATCGTTGAGGATGCGGAGCTGTTCGTAAACAGTCCCATTCGCGTAGAAGAGTTCTTGAGAGAGCTGCGAAAAAAATTTAGTGCGATTCAACTGAAGAGTACTACACATACGAATGGCAAACTCCTGGATTGCCAGATGTTATTGTAGTATACGGCCACAAAAACGACCCTGTCATGATGAAATCGTTTGGGAAAAAGGCGGCTAGTATCTACTTCAACAGTCCTTACATGCACAGAATGTAACCGATGAAATTTGAACATTGAGCTTTCAAAGGAATGGCCATAGGATTGTAACCTTTTAAAAATAGTTGTTACTGCCGGCCCATGGACGAGTGAATTTCGACGTACCTCCCGCAATATATTGCCAATCAAAACAAATCGACAACAAACCAAGACCTTCGTTTCCGTTGGAACCCCCGAAAATGCGCGTGAAGTCTTGGGAACGCTGGTCAGCCAGACAGAATATAGAGAATCCCGTGAGGAGCGGGAATATCCACTCCGGGAAAAGCTCCCAGATGAATATCCTGAAAGATGGCATGAGGCTGACGTCGACCGAACTGTATAATACTACGTACACTCCGAATACAATCCAGAAGACTCGCAACTTCTTTCTTACGCCAGCAGCATCTTTGAAAAACGTATCAAGCATTGATACCAGAGGAAGGATACCCGGGTATAACATCTTAGACGGATAGAGCAGAACGGCTATCAAAGACTCAATATTGTGATGAGAAATTGACATGCAGGCAACTGACATCTCAATAGACCACCAATGCCGTATCCTACGGATTTGTAGTCAGTAAGCTGTAGAATCGTAGGCTTTGAAGGACGCACCTAACAATTGACTTGAAAAAAGCAGGCTATAGAAAGTATAAGGCCAGAAGTCAAGACAAAAGAAGTAGACTAACAAAATACTAGCTCCAGGATTGGGCGTTATTTTATAGAACAGCCTTTGTACGGCCAACACTTCTGTCCCAAGAGCAGATGTCGCTGCTGCACTTGACATGATTACTATGAAGGCATTTTCTTTCTTGTTGAATGGGTGCTGCCATCGAGATAGTGAAGTTTTACATCCAGTTTAATTAAACGCAATAGTCCTTACCGGGTTGAGATAACGAAAAATGCCATGTCTTGGGATGATTGTGGAAACCGCCATTCCCAGAGCATACGATATGACGGCGAGGAACATAGTAGAAACCAAGACCGTTTGCTTAACATGATATCGATGAGACGATCAAGCCAAGTCTATCATGATCACCTACAGGCTTGAAGTAGTATATCTCAGCTATGGAATCACAGGTGAAACGGTGTCAGCAGAGAGTTCTCATATGCTTACCTAGAACACCACCGAAAGCAGATAAGCCAATGCCAATGACGAATGCCCGAATCGTCCATGGATTAAGTGATGGATCGTCTGCGACACTGATCACACGAGTGGCAATGTCGCGTTCATTTTCAAGGACCTTGAACTCTGCTGATTCAGTTTCTTTGAACTCAACAGATTCTACGTCACTGCGCTTGTTATCGAAAGTCTTCTCGTCCAGAGCTATCGTATCGTGGAGGGTATGTTCCTCGATAGCCATCGACAGAAAAGTCCAAGAAGGAACTTGGTAACAAAGAATGTCATGATAGTGCTTATATACCGATAAGCGTGGACATTGCAGTCTCCAGATAAGCGGAGAAAGCACATGGATGGTATGGCATGGGGCAACTTCTTGATACAGTAACGTTCACGTACCGAGTGCTATTTCCGTCGCGTGGATGGATCCATGGGGCCAGACAATCATAGGTATTTACCGGGACCCGAATAAACCTGATCCATATACTTACCTCGGAGATTTTCATCGCGTTCGATTGCCCCGATGTTTATAAAGTCATAGATATTAGGCAGACAACCTCGTTAGCTCGTCTGCGCAATGCCAGTAATCATTCCAATAAACGGAAAACTTCTCACCCATAGAGTTCTCACCATTCTCACTGTATCATCGTAAATCGCGTGCGAACCGTTGGGGTCCGATGACAGACAACTTTCATTGGTCACACTCCAGGTGTGGACTCAAGTTACATAGAACCGTAGTGGCGTGGGATAGTAAAAACTATGTGCACAGATCAAGATCACTGAGGGTCACGCCGCTTGATGGTCGTCGGATCGGATGCTCGAAAGACAATAACGACCGTCCTCCTTGGTCAAGACAATAAGAGCTTTTCACAAAATGTCAAACGTTTTCAAGTCTCTCTTTCGCTTTGCACCATCATCCGCTGTGTGTTCGACATTCTTCGAGACAGCACCAGCCATATACAGCCTCCTGTGTAGGTCATGACTACTTTTCTATCTGTAAGTTTCATCTAATACCGCATCGCTTCTGCTGACCCTCGTAGCTCGAAGGTAACTCTAATGGACCCTTACTGACAGAGGTGTTGGCGACTCCCTTAACTCCTGCGCTCCTACTCATATTTGATTTCTAGGGCTACAAACGAGCTGTCTACCGCGCTGCGCCACCCGAATTCTCCGTCGAAATGCTCTCCCCCACTAAATTTAGTGAGAAATATATATATAATACTTGGATATGATCTGACTTTCCACAAAGGCGGCAGTTATAATTTCGGAATGCGCATCAGCTCGCTCGTTTTGGGCGACCGATCATCAGCTGCATTCACGGCTTCTTCTTCCTCCTCCGAGTATGACATCTGGAGGAAATGGGAGGATTGTCTCGTCTTCCAAGAGAATATTGAAACAGAATACCGCCATATGGCGCGCTCCAAACGTATAAGACTCGAACGCGGTAAAGGAATTAGACGCAACGGTTTCTATAAGCAAGATGCGGCTTCCTCTTGGGAATCGCTGCCACCTGGTCCCGATCCAAAATCTGTTGCTGCTGACATACATCAATACATCCCCCTTCTCACCAGGAAGGGTACAATCTTCCGAGCCAGTCAAGCCACTATCGACCAACGAGCCTCAGAGCTAAAAGCTTTTGTCGAAGCTCTTTTCCAGGAAGACGTGCCTGCCTTAATCAACGAGATGAGGAACGATCACATCGTCAGGGATTTCTTTGGTTACTGGCGTCGTGACCACGAGATATCCGAGAAACGCCAGAAACAACGTGCCAAGAACTCAACCTCTCGCACCTCAGTGACGAGCAGTATCTTCTCAATGTATTTCTCGTCTTCGGTTCCAAGCAACCAAACTCTTCAAGAGGACTACCCCCAGGCTATCATTCCCTCACGACCCACCTCAACGTACGAGTCTTCCCAAAGTTCGTTGCAGACATCAACGTATCGTGAACGAGGTACTAGCTCTCGTGGAGATTCTCCTCCATCCAAAGGACGCCGTCGCGCATACTCATCTAGTTCCTCGTCGCCTTCTACGCACTCTGACAGTAGTTTGGACAGCCCCGTCCAAGTTAATATCCCCATTCCAACCGTTTTGGAAAATGTACCAACCTTCACTTTTGATCATAACCCTCAGCGCAATGCGCCTTACGTCCATGATCGTTTAACATCGAGTCTTACTGTCCTCCCGGAGAATCAAGAAGCGTGTTTAGAGACCAACACTCCTTGCCATTCACCCCCGATTAGTGGGAAGCGAAAGAAGAATTCCTCCGGTGATCCAGATAGACGAGCAAGGATATTTCTTTCGCTGCCTGATGTGCCGTCTTCTGTTGAAGATGAGTTATCTTTCCTCGAAGACAACTCTGTCCGCAAATCTTGGCAGACTATCGATTCTACCTCTTGCATACTGGAAGGTCTAGATCATTTATTACTACAAGGGTCCCAAGAACCGGTAGAGGACCACTCTCGACGCGAATCAACGATTAGCATGGCTACTTTCATGACTGATGCTACGGTTGATGGCGTCCTCCCGAGAGAGAGGAGCTTGAACATGCGTCAATCGTGTCTGAATATTCTTGAGGGCCTCAATCATTTGACGTTAGAATCGCCTACGCCTATTCCGCACCGTCTCCGCCGCGAACCGACAAGCAGCATGGCCACCTTGATGACTGATGCTACAATTGATGGGGTTCAGGCCTTGGATAGGGAAACCTCGCCTTTGCACTGTAACTTCAAGCATAAGTCCCGTGCCGTGTCTGGTGCTATATCTATTTCTGATTTTGACTTCGACCACGAATTCTCCGACTCGGATAATTCAGATGACATTCTTGATATGTTCTTGACGGCTGGTCATTTCAATCCTTATTTTATCTCCATTCTGTGTCTGAGATGCCGATATACAGATGCTTTCCCTATGCCATGTCCTGAAATACCACATATCGAATACCCAGAAGTACTCGTGGACCCTGCGGAAAAATGCCCAGTTACTCCAAGTATCTCGGAATTCTCAAACGATGAGCAATTGACACCCTCCAATTGTCTACGTGTTCCAGGTTCTGCTACCAAGCCTGCCACCTTCTCGAAATCTCTAACGCCCATCCCCGACCAACTTGACATCAAAGCGAAACTCAGCGATTCGCTTGTCCTCCTTCGTGTTCCTGAAGAGATCTCTTACAAGGATTTGCGCCAGCGTCTGTTCAACAAATTTGTTGGCCAGGAGGGCGTCGCCCTTTCTGAGTCGTTCAAGATTACATTCCTTCAGCCTGTTATCAAAGACCCTGGAAATTCTAGTACTGATAATTCTTCTCGACCATCGTCCCTAAACATTGACGACCACGTTCTTTACCCTGTTACATCGGCTGCTGACTGGGAGAATGTCGCAGCATCAATCGAAGGATACAAACTCACATTACTCGTCTCTGATGACACTCTTTGATCTTTACATCTCTCGCTATCTCTCCCGGCATTCTTTATGTTCGTTCATCAATTGGATACCAATCTCACGTTTACATACTCATGATCATCTTTGCTGCCCTTCTTTTTTAATTATTATCACTGAATACTGAATACTGCGCAGTATCTTACACATATAAATTAAGAAGCAGAATAGGACGGTTAACTTTGGGCCCCAACTTCAGCAATTGTATGAGAAACATTAGCAGCAGGCGCGCCACCAGGCAAGATAGATCGTGTCCAATCAGGCAAAACGTTGCTCGCGCTTCGATCTTCGAAATCTGCCGAAACGTCCATGCCCTGATCAGAATCATGCTTGACATTTGC
Organism: Termitomyces sp. T69sscA; assembly: GCA_017657225.1. Classification (NCBI taxonomy): domain Eukaryota; kingdom Fungi; phylum Basidiomycota; class Agaricomycetes; order Agaricales; family Lyophyllaceae; genus Termitomyces; species Termitomyces sp. T69sscA. The sequence goes on from JAGGAQ010000008.1 coordinate 45,943, forward strand.
TTCATCCCATCTCTCACGCGACACTTCTACGCCGCCTATTTTCAAGGACCTGAGTACAAGGCAATCAGTATCGGCAATATTCTAAACTAAGAAATTTATGTTTTACCCTGCCAACGAGCCTCCTACCCAAGCTAATGTCGCCGAAGAGAATGCTGGAGCTTTGCCTGCGTGTGCATTGGCTCTGTCTGACATCGGAGGTGGGGGGGAAGGGTTATTAAGGATCGCAAAGTACGGTATTAACGGTCTTAGAGAAGCATATCGGTCATATTGCGGTGGGGAAGGCCTATTGGAATTTTTTGGTTGTCGAATAGAACCGGATGGCGGAGAAAGCGAGCGAATGATTTCTGCATGTAGACGAGGAATGAAACCGGGCAGCATGGCCGTGCCGCCACTAACCAAGATAGAAGAGGCAATTGCTTTTCGGAGGTCTAAGGGGACCTGGAAAGGTGATTAGATTGGAATTAAAAAGAAAGTCTGTATTTTATTGTATTTTTTTCACCTTCAGCAACGAGTCCAATATTACTTCCGCAACGCTAGCTTCGTCAACATCACCGCCTTCGAAAAGAACTTCGGCCGCACGTTCCCGAATCCAACCTGGTATTATCAAGGTGCCTCGGCCAGTTCCCGTCTGTTGCGAGGGAGGGGGCACCACTTGCATGTGAAGGTCAGTCGCCGTAGAATGACGGGTATACATCGTTGCAATGGCCTGAAGATGACCTTCTCCACGGGGAGCATCCGAAGAAGGGATGCGAGCGATAGATGATACAACAGAGAACTCAGACATCGACTCGCGACCTGTATTGTGAGAGAAGTCGGATTCAGAATGAGTAGTGTCACTTGAAGGGACCTCAATTTCTGATCCTTCGTCTTCAGCAGGTGCATCTTCTCGGGTGTCTGTCGTTAAGCCCAATACATCGCCGACGAAGCAACACCGTGTCTTGATTTCCTCTATAATGCAGTCGGAAAGAACTTCTTGAGGAACACGAGTCGCCCGGTTGGCAGCAGGCACGTTCACAGCCGCACTCAGTGATGATGGTGGTGGAAGATACGTGCCGAAAAGAAGGAGTAGGGCTCGTATGTGAGAAGTGAAGCGGGCACCAGCCAGTGGGGTGGTCCGGAGTTGTGGATACAAAGGCCGCGCTGCAAATATCTAGGCCATGTCAAAGATGGAGCATTTCATACACAGTTTGTAACGCACAGGCAAAGCGACGGACTCTAGGTGACCACAGTCCAAGACAAGTCCTGTTATTCGTCCTACAGCAAATAGAGACAGCAGGTGACTTGACGCGAAAGAAACAGAGGGAACCTGCGAGTCTCGATTAGCTGGAGAAATTGTCAATTACAAAGACTGACATTGTTTTCAAATAATATTCGTGCAATTATATCTTTGATATAAAGTGGTAGCAAAGGATGTTCTACTAGAATGACTTTGCGTGCTTTGGGATCTGTGAGAAGCGAGCTTGGGTAGAAGTCACTCAATCCTGAATTCCACAGGACAAAACCTGGCTCACTCGTGAAACAATGATCTGAGGCACGTCTGTAGACTGACTTCCAGCAATTTCTCTTCCTCGGCGCGCTCTGCAAGATCGGGGGCTCTTTGAAGATTCCAGAGGGAGGCGCCCGTCTTTTTATCGGCAAGAAACACGTCTCGAGGACGACCTTCTCCACTGAAACCAACTTTCCATATTCTTGATCCTGGATCTATAACAACACGATCTTCGACACCATATAGTGAATGTCTCCTTGTTGTCGCGTAATGTGGGGATGCTTGTATGACTTGTGAGGCTGACACACGGGTAGTGACAGGAGTAGTTAGATTGAAAGATGTTTTCGCTCGCGGTGTCGTTGGCGGATTAGACATTGGTCGATGGTCGACTCAGTCTGCGAGAACGAAATCAAGATCACGTGCGTAGTGAACTGGATGCCATATTTACCAATGATCCGTACTGTCGCGCGTCTGGTCTCCGCGAGGTAGCAAGAAGTTTAACAGACTTATATGAAGTTCAGCTGGAACAACTTTTTCGGAAGGTCACGCTGAAAAAAGTGACATCGTGAAAAGAAATCAAGCCATCATTCAATCCGTCTTTCGCGATTTGACCTTTTACTCCTCATACTCTTCGTCGAACTGTGCTCACCAGAAACTCCTGTACACTTGAGAGCTAGTTCTTTCATGTTGAGTATCTGTTCCTGCGCTGCCAACATGTTTTCTATGGGAAAATAACGTGTGCGCTCGCGTTTCTGTTGTCATAGTACCAAGATGAAGTGCACAAGGCATTCAAAATCCCAGAATCGATTCTTCTATCACGAGGATCGGACAAGCCTGCATTTACCGAATTGCTACCAAAATTAGAGAGTTGCTATTAGCTTGCGAAAGATACATCAAGCCTGAGGATTAAGCCGTTGTAAGCTCTGAATTAAATTCATAGTATACAGAATTACAGAAACCATATACTGTAGTCCACTGTCCCCTCTAATTAATGTGTTGAGATGCGAGCAGCCATGAGCATGATTTCAAGTGCCCAATGCTCAAACTGTTCTTTCGACATGAAGAGCAAGGCTTGCGAGAGAACTGCTTTCGTGATTTGTGCTTGCATACCCTAGAAATCGTGATTCCTCAGTGTCAACAGTGTCAACACTTCAATTGCATCATACAAACTGACCTGGTACCAGCCCGCGATACCTTCCTTCTGCAATACACGAGTAAGAATCCTTATTGCCCCAACATGCTTCGAATGTGCATGATGAGGTTCAAGGGGCTTGACGTCTTGTCCATCCTCAGTGTCCGCGCTCCGTGCCTGGATCCGTACTTTGGCCATAATGTATGGATAGGTCACCTGGATAAGAAGAAATGAGGTTGGTTAGCGCAGAACACAAGTGATGCACGCACAACTGTGGCCAAAGTTTTGCTGACGGCTCCGATAGCGAAGGAAAGCAATGGTGACAGTTTGGCCCCTGACGCTGCCTTTGCTTGGGCGAGAAGAACCAGACTCTTCACCCGCTCGAAAACGCCGTATGTAATGGCAGGATTCACAGTAAGCACCAGACCTGGCTTAATTCCTAACCAAAGCCCGGTGATCCCCTCCTCGGCGATGATTTCGCGAGCAACGGCAAAGAAGGAATCGTCATTCCGAGAACTGCCGTCTGCTCTACCGACCTGTTGCCGGGTCGCAATCACAGCGACTGGGATGGTGAAAATTTGGGCGAGAGCTCCAGCAACTGCACCAAGCAAAAGTTCTGCAGCAGTAGATAATGGGGGAAGTTTGGATCCGGCAGGGAGTTTTCGAGTCAATCGAGTGATGTAATGGTTACGGACGAAGGAATAGAAGAAGAAGTACGCATATTCTAATTCAAGATTGAGCTGACTGCATGACAGAGGATAGGAAAAAAAAACGAACGCATCGAAAAGGTATTAAGCATAGTTGCACCAAACCCCCTATAGAGCCCGGATAGACCTTCCGATTTATATACTCGTAGCAAGACGGCCAGCATCGAGAGGTTATCCTTCCCCTTTCCTTTCCGTGACGCCTGTATCCGCGTCTTCGCACTGCAAAAGTGATGAGATAGAAGCTATAAGATGATATTGAATAACCCACACGTCTAGAGGGTATACAACACTGCGTTATCGTAAGTAACCAGCCAACGCTAGAGAGACACGGTTACTTACGCTGTGCTAAAGCATCCTCCTAAAGCCCCAGCCAAGGCAGCTCCAAATGGTGTCAGCTTCTGCACGGGCTTGGATTGGACTGCCATTGGCGATGTGCAGGCTATAGTTGGAGTGGAAGGGAGGGTATGGAGAAATAAATACAGAGATCGACCTTGGGCATTACCGGCAACTGGAAACGGCAGTACCTAGGGCCGGACCGGCGTCAAATCATGTGATTAATCACGTCCAAATAAGCGACGGAAACGGACCCGATCGAAGAACATAATATGCTCTCAACAAACGTGAACTTCCCAGAAAATCTCAGCATCTCTCCGTCGGAATATCCAGATCATGAAATCAACACATTGAACGGCGTCCGAAAAGAGCACTCCGTGTTCGGGGACATTGCGCAACGCGAGGCGATTGAGAAATACGGTATCGCTGGTCGAATTTGGTGATTTGTTACTTCTTGTAAATCATATCCCTTATAATAATATTGCAAGCTTGCAGGGAGGCTGCATACTTTCTTAGTAGATATGTTGATCCACCTTCGAATGTGAAATTTGAACCACTATTTCTCGGACAATCAACTATACCATGTCGGATCATCCTTGAACTTGGCTCGGGGGCCGGAATGACAAGTTCATGCATTGCAGGAATATTGAACAAAGAGGACATACTGATTGCGACTGATTTACCGGACGTGCGTCGACTGTTCTTGCGAGATCTACAATCAACTCCAAGGATACTTTCAAGGTCTGCCCTCTACTTGAGTCGAATATCAGAGCATCAACAACATCCATCGTTTCTTCTGTATACGTCCGACCTCTTACTTGGGGAAACGAGGACCATAGCTCGGCTATCGCGTCCGAACTGCTAACAGGATCCAACTCATTAACTCACGTCGTCTGTAGCGATCTCGTAAGTTCCTCTCATACGGCTCCTTCCCCTGTATATGTAAAAATCAGATTTACTTTCCAGAGCTTCTTGCTCCCTTGCTGCGAACTCTCCTTCAAGCCACATCACCCCCGTTTTGTTCATCTACAACAAATGCCGCCGTAAAGGTTGTTATTGCCTACAAGCTCCGCAGCCTCTCGAAAGAAACACCTTTCTGGTCTGCATTTGGGTTATGGTTCAACTTTGAACCTGTCCTCGTGAAGAATGTGTCTTCTGTAAACGGTCAATGGCAACGTTTTGACTCATCTTCGGACGACTTAGTCTTTATCTTCGTTGGACACCGGCGACCAGAATCGTTCTCATGGACTATTCCTTCGGATGACTCGGACCTTCTAGGTGGAAAGGGTGCTATGGGAAATGACTCAGTCAAGGGCGATGATACGTTTGAAACCTTGCTTTTTATGACCATGGATGATATGAACACGTAGTAAAAGAAACGTAGGTGACTCATTGGCTGGTCAAATTCTATAAACGCTAATAACCATTAAGAGGTGCTATGTTCTATCTTAATCTACACTGATGGTCTTTGCCAACTGTCTGAGAATCTCTACTGTAAGCCACAGATGGAAAGACAAAGAATCGAGAATCGTTTTGAATTACTCACTACACTCAAAGTCTCCTGATTCTCCTTGTATCTAGCCCCACCATAGGAAAGATCAGCAGGTAATCCGCGGTAGCCCAGAGATCCGGTCGAGTATAACCCTATGGCATCCGAGTGCAGATAAAATGTTCGACGCTCGTCTACAGCAGAGGGCCAGGCGTAGAATAGAATTTGCATCGCAAGTTACAAGTAAGTGATCGATACGTAACCACAAAACGAGACAAGACAAACCTGGCTATGGACTTAACTATTGAGGTTAGCTATTGAGGTTATTGCGACGTAAATGAGGATGCTGGGGATACTATGCATCCTCTTTCCACCTTCTGGACTCCGAAGTGTACCACTTATCCAAAGGGAAGTAGAATCTTCTGATTGTTATTATCTATATACGAGCGTCAACGGCAACTCGATAGAAAACACGAAACTTGCGGTTGACCTTGCGACGAAAAATTAGACGTTTGTGCATCTATAGTTTCTGCATATGTTACGGACGTGCTACGTACGTTTTCTCATCCTGCCCGTGACAAACGCCATTTTAATGAAATACAACCTTATTCAGCCTGTCTTTCAAAGATAAGTATGCTTCAAAGATTTAGTCCATTGGAAGTTCAGTACTCAGTGGTGTGTGAATTCCTGACACTAGCATGTATTGGAACAGTGGGATATGTATATGTTTCTCAATATTTGTGCAAAGAATGCGCAACCTATCTTTCCGTGACTGTGCAAAAAAGATGGAGGTGGGTGCCTTGTGAAGATGGAAAACGATAGTCGTGTTGTCATCAGGAATTGGTGTTTGAAGGTCCATGATTAAGATTATGAAGGTGTAAGTAGAACTTCGAGGTAATCGATATGGATAGCATGCGAGGTAAGTCAAGACGATAACGATAGAAACAATTGAAGTGTCGGTCATGACCAGCATGTCGACTAGAGCGTGACACCAAAGCTAATGAGACATTGAGACGCAGAAATCAAAAATGCATGGAGGTCAATGTAACCAACCCGGCTCCGCCGAAGCTGGAAGCATGGTAATGATCGTCATGTCATGTAGGTGTAGTATATGCAGGAGGAGAGTATGCTTGTGGACGCGGTCCACGGGCGTGCATGGTGGCAATTTCAACTGGCTCAGAAATCAGAGAGCGATCTTCCGAGGAGCTATGTGGCACGTTGAACGGGCGTAACACGACATGATACTAAACGCATAGGTTAGAAGGAAAACAAAGAGGTAGTAAGGCGATGGCTTACATTGATTGAAAAGTGGCTCATTGAAGTTGTTGGTCTGATGTCTTTACCAAGTTTGATTTCTCCTTCCAAATGGCGAACGCCTGGCTGGCCTCCTGTCCCTGCCGGTAGCCACCAGATCGCAGATCCAATGTCTTCGACACTTTCTTTCCAAGGTCCATAGACTCCTTCTACTGGGGATGAAGAGTTGCTCAAGAACCTGATGCGACGTTGAAGTTTCAGCACAGGGGCGGAAGGAGCAGCGAACAAACGAAGTATGTCTTCGTCTGCGGCTTGCAGTGTCAAGAAACAAGGAATAGTAGTTCCCCGAGTATACGACAAAGGTTTGGCGAGCGACAGCTTCCAACGTCGAGCTTGAATAATGCGATAGTAAGGTAAACTTAGGGAAACTTACAAGACATTGAACTTCCACTTGACGAGCGCGGAACATTAAAGCTCTGGCCGAAACTGCTCTGAGAGTCTTCCAACCTTCAGGGTCGATGCTAGGTCCAGCAAGAGAAGTGTTTTGCTGGTAGGAGAGCTGCCTTAGCAGAGACGCCTGCCCTGGACGTGTGCTAGGAACATAACCAAACGCCGTCTTGATCCTGAAATAAAGAAGTAAGAATTGAGAGATGTTCTCGATAGCATCCGGTCATGAACTCACTGGCTAGCCGACCTGAGAATCCCTCTGGAAATGTGTATCGCGAGATCATATTGAATACTTGCAGCTGTGTGACGCTCCAAAAAGGTTTCAGGAAGGGAGTAAGTATGCGGGGATCCAGATTCGTTCGAAACAGTCACTGTTCTGGGAAGAGGGATAGACAGGGGCCATTCACAGCGTCCAAGTAACTTGTTTCTTGAGGCAGCTTCACTTGGGGAGGGAGCTCTGGGAACATCGGGTGATTTGGACCATATCGGTATAGACTGGCTGAGGAATTTGAGACTATCGTCAGCGTGTGCACCGGTAATGATACGGCCAGTAACCTGTACGTAAAAAGAATGGATTGAGACGTATGGACGAATGCAAGAAGGAAAATCCAACAAACAGTGGCAGTGATGGACGATCTGGAATCACCCTTCTCGGCAAGGATCTCGAGAGTTCCATTGATATTTTCCTTCTCGAAGAAAGTCGGAAGAGAAGCGGAGGATTTAGCGCTACTGTATAACTTAAGAGTAACGAAAGGTCGGTTTTTCTCAGTCAAGATATAGATATGTTCTGTGGGCTCGCGTCGAGCGATTGGCTGGGCCGAAGTATTGCGCCGGGTATAGGGAGGGAGCTCGTCTCCAGAACATGGTACCGGACCATGTCTGGAAGTAGAGTATCTCCTGTATTGCGGTGGAGACAGGGACACAACGTCCATGAATGAAGAAGGAACGTCCGAGCATCATAACCGCGGCAAAGCACTATATAGCAAGTAGAGACACAAGCTAGTCACTATATTGGGAACATCAGACAATTGGGAGCGTCGGGTGCGTCTCAATCGAGAACAAGGCCGAAAGCAGCACGTGATGCATTTGATGGACACCCACAATTAACAGCACAATAGCGTGGGCCTTTACAGCGAGAACAATTGAGGGATTGCTTCTACAGATATGCTATCATCACTCAGAGTGGCGAATAAGACGCTGATACAACACACTGATTTAGGTATGTCCACTTCGACCCTTATATTTATCCCGTCACTGACAGTATATATGTACACATGTAGAATCTTCAACTCCGTATGAATAAGGCTGAGGTCCTCTTTACGTCATGCTATTTGAATATCTATAGCAACTAAAGATTTCTCCAGCGACTTGAAGGACGCGACGTCAAATGGGAAGAAAATGACGGAGTACTAAAGCATAATCATGTTAGCAGGCCGTTATAAGCCGCTCATGGACACACCTTGATACGAAAGTCCCCAATAGCGGTCGTCGGCTTCATATCTAGAGGTAATTGCAGTTCGCCCGACAGCCGCCTGGTGTTTGGACTTTCAGGTTCCGAAGATGGCCACCAAACTGCCAAATTTGAGTATTCTATCGCTTCGCTTTTAGGCATGGGCTGGAACCGAGTCGAGATGCCATCATCGTATATAACGCTGCGCCGCAAACGCAGCACAGGCGCTTCTGGGGACGAGAATACATTGAGAACGTCTTGATTGTCCGCCTCGATCGCCAGCGAAAATGGGATGACCGAACCGCGTGCATACAACAACTGAAGGTCGAGTAGTAGTCACACATAATTGTGGTTAGTATGGTTGAAGAACCTACCGGCTTTGCCAACGACAGCTAATTCGGCAGATAAGATTAGTGTCAGAGGTACATGCTACATGATAACCTGACTTACGGTATATCTAACATTGCTGAGGTTGTAATCGTCGACTCGGCCGAACACCATACCTTTGTGTGTATACCATGTTTCTGGATCTTCATGTGGTCCTCTCAATGGAGAAAGTGTAGTACAAGAGTTTTGTTTGAGAGATGGTGATAACTCTGGCCATATTGTCGGTGGACAAGCAAGAGCAATCCGTAGTCTATTTAACACGATTCATCAGGCACAAGAAATGAGATGAATAAAAAGATTTACTTGTCATCTGCTTTAAATTTGCCTCGTGTTAAGCGAAGGTGAATCGAATACTTGACACTGGCTCTGACATCGCGTTCGTTAAAGCTTTCTGGAAGGTGGAACATTTCGGTTTCGTGTTTCCGCCGGTTAAAAAGTAAAACCTTCTTTGGCAGAGAGATGCTGAATGGCCAGTAATGATCGCCGCTGAGCTTCTGGCGGCGATTTCTGCTCTTAGGGTCCTCCAGGCTGTAAGGATAATTTGAATCCTTTTCTCTTGACCAAAGTGTTTGGGCAATGTTGAGAAATGTGATGTTTTTCGTAGCATTGACTCTAGTGACAATTTGGCCTAAAACCTAAAAAACTTTCGTAAAACAAGTAACTCGGAACGCAAACTTGACGTACAGATACAACTACAGTGCGGATATCTTGAGCATCGCAAAGCGACAACTTGACTGACCCATTGATGTCCCAAAGGTCAGAAATGGATTCGCCAGAGAGGACAAGATCACTCGAGGCAGTTAGGACCGCATATGATGTTGCCTGCTTATTTAGGTCAAGACGGGCTTGTTTATCTTTGAGAGATATCTGAGGAAATGGGTAGGAACATGGTGAAAGTTTTGTGGAAGATGAGCAGTCCGAGGTCAACAGTGAATCAAGGTCAGAAGAGGGATACATGACTGAAGCACACATCCGTCCCGCTTTGAGCCGCTATTTAACAGTCATGGTATTATCGCCTTCAGTCGCTTAGGGGAGTACTAGGCATCTCTAGATGGAGGTTGAGGTAGACTAACGTCAGTAGTTATCGAGAAAACGAGTATTAAGGAAAGGATGTATCATAAAAAAGAACCGATTTACAATCGAGGGGTGTTATCAAGGGGACAGTGGAGCCATTAATGCGCAATGAGAAGCCTTCCATCATAGGTATATCCGCTGAATAAGATTTTGAAGAACCTTGGTGTTGGTAGGGAGACGGAAGCTTGCGAGACCGAGGAAGGGATAGGGGCTCATGGATGTAGCGATATGGCAAAATGTGCACCAGATCTGAAAGTGCGGTACGATGAACATTCCAGGAGACATATAAAGTCAATGCAATTTGGTAATTGGACAATATCATCACCTTTCTGTGAACGCAACCACGATGGCTTGTCATATATCAACCAGAACGACGGATGCAGTTCGCCGAATCGAGCGGTAGTGCTGCTAAAATGGTGTTGAGGTATTTTCATCATGCCTATGTGGTCGAGATAGTCAATAAGTAGGGGTGAGATGATCTACCGCCTAGAAGTTCTGTACAGATGGATAAGCGCGGTGAGAGGTTCCGGTTTGGGTTAGTGCGAGCCTTCGTGGCCGCATTAGCCCTGTTACTAGTGGAGCACTTCAGGCCAACAGGGCGCCAGTAGTTTTGATAGAAAGACTTCTACATATACTCATTGTTTCTGATGCGTTCAGGGATAGGCCGGGACCAGAAAACAATTATGAGTAAACCAGAAGATCGTATCTGCATGGCATTCCACAGTGTGCGTCATCTTGGATGGACGAATTTGGCACGTGGGGATGCGCACGCGAATCCCAGGACGGACAAACTCGGGGGCCAAATACTTTCATCATCTGTTTGACTGGTCCAACGGGGCTTAGGTCACAGTGACCTTCGACGTACACAGGATGTACCGTACCACCCCAATCTCCAGGCGTGTCGCACTAACATCCCAGAGAGGAGTTGTGAGGGTAGCCAGAAGAGTGCGTGATTTATACTGTTAACAACCCTGTCATCTGGGAATATTGCTGTAACTGACGAGGATTTAGCATTTGTCGGCAGACGGTGCGACGTCCGCAATACCAAAGAAGAAAAGGGGTGTCATCCGCAGATTATTTTGGTACACGACTGGTCTTACTGGAACATTTTTTGTTGGAAGCACTTTCGCCGCTTTCTACAATCAAGCCTACTATGATTTCTTTTCCGACAACGTCCCTCTCGGTCAATCAATGCTTGAATATGCTGAGGCAAATAATTGGGATACTCTTACTGCCGCTCAGGTTCTAGACAACGGGAAAAAAGCAGCAGTTTCAATTCAACGTTTTGTGACCGATAGAATCTCTGGTTCTGAGTCTCATGAACCTCCGAAACCCAGGGTCGAACCCGAAGTCAAGGCGATAAAGACAGTAAAAGTGTCAAAACCAGTTGAAGTGTCAAAACCAGTCGAAGTGACAAAACCAGTAGAAGTGACAGTACCAACAGACGCGCCGAAACCTCAAATCACGAAAGTGGTTGAGAAAGCCAAGGAGAAACTCCATCAAGTGGAAGACGGCGCAACTGCAAAGACTACTTCCCCTGCGAAACATGAGGCGGAGCCGGATGTGGAAGGACTTTCTAAGCTCGTTCGAGAAGCTGAGGAAGTGTTGCGGCCTTCACATGTTAGCTCACCCTCAACTTCTGCATCTGCATCCTCTGAGCCAGCATCACCACCGAAAGAAATGGTTGCTGAGGCTGAGGCTGCTGGCACACCCGTGTACAACGATCCCCTACCTATCGGTTTTGAACCTCCGCCGGGATTCACTCGTCCTGCTCTACCTAAGGAAGCACCGAAAAATCCGGAATCTGCTCCCCTTCCTTTGGTCGCACCCAGTGTCTCTTCGATTGGTGTATCTGAACCCATAATTGCCCAACTTGCAGGCACCATTGACAATCTCGCCTCCTTCATCAATGACAACCCCGCCGCTGCCACGAAAGCGGCGGATATTCTTGAATCTGCAAAGGCTGACTTGACGGCGCTCCAAAATCGTATGGAGAAGTCCAAGGAGGATGAGAGAATCGCATTGGAGTCAAAAATGGATGAGCAAGCACGGGAATACACTCAGAAGCTTTTGGAGCTTGAGATGGAGGCACAGGACAAATTGGATAGCCAAGAGGATGGATTCAGGAAATTCTTTGATCAGGAGAAGCAGCGGCTCGTTCAGGCTTATCATGAGAAATTGCAAAACGAGCTGCAGACTCAAACCGAACTGATCAACGAGCGGTAAGCTACTTTTTCTGTTCATATCACTCTCAGGTCGTGCTGATCGTATCTTAGCCTAAAGGAAGAAGTCATTGCTCAAGGTATCGAGCTCCAACGCCGATGGATCCGGGACATCAAAATCCGGGTTGAGCAAGAACGAGGTGGTCGCCTTGGCAAGCTTGAAGAGCTCGCTTCAAATCTCAAACGTCTTGAGCGTGTCGCCCTCGATAACTCAAACTATCTCGATGAGAATATCCGTATCCACGCTCTCTGGTCTGCCGTACGTGCCCTCAATTCCTCCGCCTTGGCATCTCAGGTCCGCAAACCTTTCCGTGAAGAACTCCGTGTCTTGCGACATGTCGCCACTGCCCGTGAAGACCCAGTAGTTATGGCTGCTCTTGAATCTCTTGAATCATCGGGAGTCCCTGACGTTGGTGTCGAACCTTTCGCCGACCTTGCATCCTGGTTCTCTAGTGATGTTGCGCCAAAAGTTGCTCACGTTGCTTTGGTGCCCGATCAAAACGCAGGTGTTTTGTCGTACCTAGCCAGCCAACTTTTCTCTGGACTTAGATTCCGGAGACAAGGATTGGTTGCTGGTAATGATGTCCTCAGCGTGATCTCAAGGGCCGAGTACTATTTGAATGAAAAGGACCTTGATAGCGCTGCGCGTGAACTCAATCAACTGGGTGGTGCCGCTCAAGTTCTGTTGCATGATTGGCTTGAGGCCGCTCGGCGAAGGTTAGAGGTTGAGCAAGCACTAGAGGTGAGTCTCCATTTTCTGGCCTGCTACAGCAACAGCTCACATGGCACAGGTTGTTCAAACACAAGCGACCCTTGCGTCACTTCTGGTAGTATAGACTGTGAGGCTAATAGATTACTTCACAACTATTAGGACATAAATCTATCTCGAAAAGAGTAGAAATAAGCAAACGCATGCCTCATATCGGTCCTGATCTGTAGAATTGACCGTCAGGTGCAGGATAGCTATCTGAAGGTGGACCTTGTGCTCCATAATGACTCTGAGGGGTGACGCCTCCAGCCAATCCGTTCTGGAAGTCGACAGATACTGCGTGACCCGTCTGAGGAACTAGACCTTGGCCAGATGCAGCGCCATTCTGGTAAGTCTGCCCTTCAGGCATCTGGAGAGGCTGAGGTATACTTTCATCAACTGGCTGTGCATTCACGGGCATTGGGCCCATAGCACATTCACATACAACCTGAGCTCTTCTGACAACAGTCTACAGGTTGAGTCGTGAGCCTCACTGAGACCGATCAGTGAAAACTGGAAGACAAAGCAAACCTGAATATTCTCCCCACTTGGCCCTCTTGTCAACTTCACAAGCCCCGGAAATATTGTAGCTCCAACGCGGTCTAGTTCACCTCGTTCACTTTTCAGACAGCGTTTTACCAGCTCGATCTGTCGAGGGTATAATGGACTAGCAATTTCTGGGACAAACGCGCGATAGAATGCGTCCCCAGAGGTAGACCCTGATCCATGCAACATTCGAGAAAACGAATACGCATGTTCCAAGATCGAGCTCCCACCAGAAGTCGGTAGAGCTCCATTGAGATGCTTCATAAGTTCTGGTATCTGTTCATAAAGGATGCTAAGTGACATTTCTGGGGTACAAGTTTCGACAGCTGCCGAAACTGTTTGTCGTCGCCAGACAGAAGCCACAATTGGGTCACCTGTCAAAACAATCTTGTCAGCTAGCAGAAGGTACACAGATGACCCACAAGGCCTTACGAGCAAATATGTGTTCATGTATCCGTGTCAGTTGGACGTTAGCTTCGCTCGAGTTGGTGATGATCAGGCAATTGATGATCCCTTCTGAAATTGTCTCTGACAGGGCGTGACGAAGAAGAAACTGCGCCTGCATTGGAGTCGCCATGAATTGGGATACATCCAGACCTGCAATGATATCTACGAGGGCAGCGCGTGCCAGAACTTGGAGCGGTGACGGAGGTCTTTGGACAATGTCTGCAGACCATCGATTAATCAATTTATCGAGCTGCGAAGCGGCGCTCTTAGGAACATAATGAGTAGTATACAATGTCTATACGATACGGTTGTATGTAACCTACTTTGATTGAGAAGTCATCAATCGAGTTCCCAGAAGGACCGTGTCGTTCTTGCACGGGCCCACCCTCCAAAATAGCAATTCTTTCTCTCAATTGGGCAACTTGACGCTCCTGCTCTTCTAGTTGCTTACGTTGTTGTTCGACCTTTTCATGAGCAAGTCTCTGGAGGAAGTGATCATTGTTGTAATTCTCTGAGATGACTGAATCATTGATCACTAACGAAGTTTGTGAGCGCATAACGATATTGTTCTCCGGAAACAAAGTCTTGCTGGAGCTGCTGGTGGTGTGGGTATTCCATCAAGATTGCCTTGGCCTGTGAGGAGATAAGAATGTTTAAGTACTGGACGCCATTATAGAGAATGATTCTGATGGGTTGTTGATGAACAGAATGCAGATGGCCGACGCTCCGGCGCACGTCGTACTTTGAAAGATTCATGTGTCGTGCATGGACCTCTACGTAATCTACTTAATTCCGAGACTATGTACGCCGAACTCTGTGCTATCCGACGTCCTATCAAGTTCGTTGAAAGGATCTCTGACACTTCCGGTCTTAGCACGCCAAATTTGCGTGACAAACACTTTGATTTTTTGAAATTCGGCATCTAAAGCTGCAGTTTTACTTGCGAGAGAGAGGAACGTCGCGTGCTGGGCCTGAAGAGTGGCGGCGATACCTGAAGACAGGTTCAATGATAAATCAGGACCTGCAAGGTGTCATGGTTTACCATGCGGAGTTTGTGATTGAGAAGTAGACGATGAAAGCTTCCTTTCAATCTGCTGGAGAGGGGAGTCAGAAAACGAACGAAATCACGGATCGATCAATCTCTCACCTCAATGGTAGCCTTATACCACACAAGCCTCTGCCTCATCTTTTCTGTAACGCGTGTGAAAAACCTATACGTCTAAGTAATAATACATGGAGAGGTGGAATAAAAAAAAACATACTCGTAGGGGAAATTGGCATGGGTATTCAAGTAGCTGGTACCGCTTCCTTGGGGGGCTTTGAACGCATCCACAAGTCGGATCGCTACGATCGTGTCCTGTACCGCTTGGTCTACTTGGGATTTCATGTCATTCGTCAGGTGATAGTCATCACGGGTGTGTGCTGATATATTCATAAGATCCTAGATCACACGTCAATTACTTGGAAATTAGGAGTGACAAAGGTAGTCAAACTTTACGAATCCCTTGTAAGAGTTCTTGGGCCTTTAAAGGTTCTTCGCCTAATTTACGCTGGTGCAAATCTTTGCTGATCTGGAGGCGACCTTGAATGTACGAACTAACAAAACGCTTGAACTATTGCGGAAGATGTTTTGGAAGAAACATACTCGATACCCTCGAATATTCGCTTTGTCTCATCGGGCAAGTCGTTGAATTTAGTTGATTTGGATAGTAATAGGCCTGTAGGGGTTTGACTGGGAAAGGGTAATGAAAAGGGAACATACGTCAGTTGTCACGACTGGGAACCGGCATCTGTAGACCCACTTTTGCTGTAGTTGATTGTTGCCGAACAACCCACCAGCAGGAAGAGTCGGTTGAGCTTGAAGAGTACTTCCTCCAAATAGACTGCCTCCCGCAGGTTGTGTTATCGTTTGACCGAATACACCGCCACTTGCAGGCTGCGTTGTGGATTGACCAAAAAGGCCACCGTTGGAAGGTTGTGTAGTAGACTGACTGAAGAGTCCACTACTGGAGGGCTGTGTTGTCGACTGGCCGAAGAGTCCACTACCAGTGTTCTGAGTCGTAGATTGGCCGAATAAACCCCCAGTGATAACAGCTGGTTGTGATGTCGATTGGGCAAAGACTCCCCCACCCGTATTTTGTGTTGTGGTTTGTCCAAACAATCCTCCTCCCGCTGCAGGTTGCGCTGCGGGTTGCCCGAATAATCCGCCACCAGAGGCGGCAGGTTGTGCTGTAGATTGACCAAACAGCCCTCCGCCGCTCGCTGGTTGGATCGTGGACTGGCTGAATAATCCTCCACCGGAGGGTTGAGTTGAAGGCTGACTAAACAAGCCTCCAGTTACAGGTTGCGCTGTAGAGCTACCGGCCGTAGATTGGCCAAAAATACCACCCGCTTGTTGTCCCTGCTGAGCTGACAAGGAAATAACAAGTCAATCGTTTCAGCCAATGATAGATAGATAAGCACTGAGCGCTACCTGAGGGTTGGCCAAACAAAGTATTAGTGGGTTGTTGAGTAGTCTGGCCGAAGAGGCCGCCAGTTGACTGTTGCTGAGTAGATTGGCCAAACAGGCCACCAGCAGGCTGTTGCGTCGCGGATTGACCGAACGCCGATGTAGCCATTCTCGGTATGGGAGTATAAGGTTGGCTTAGCACTGCAGAGAAAACCGATAACCTATTCTGGTATAAACTGCAGAATAAAGAGACGATGGAGGACTTGGACAGAAGTTTCGGTATTCTAAATGCTCAAACGAAGCTTGAACAACGAGAATGTCACGAAATCATGCGGATGTGACCACAAAAACGCGTCTCCTTATTTCGAATAATAATACCACTACAGAATCACCGTTTTTGCTTTTCCCCATCCACCCAGACGTCTACTTTCTCGTCATAGAATGCTACATATCCTCGGATCGCAGCGCACTCCAAGGTAGGATTGCGATACCACCAGACAACGTCGTTCTGTCGCTTCTTTGAAGGGATTTGGACGTGATAATACTCAGCTTCGCCCTGGTTCCAGCCACGAAGAATGAATACAGATAGCAATGAGTCAATATAGACGTGTAATAACCTTGTATGGACACTGCGTGTGCAGCTCAGAAGGTTCCAAGAATTCCATGCGGCAATCAGTCTTCGGGATATAGGTACGCACACGAAGACCAGTCTCGTAGAGCAGTCTAGGCTTGAGTGTATTCGCGACCTCGACTCCTTCGATTTCGACTCGGATGTGCCTTGATGACTGGAGAACGTCGACACGCTGAGACGTCGATACGTCTAAGTCATGCAATGTCAAAAGGGTGAAACTACCTTGTATGGATCTTTGCAATGCACGAAGATTTGCTCTTCTTCCTCAAACCAAGCATCCATGGCCCCGAATTCGATAGTAAAGAGCCCATTCAGGCTTTTTGCTTCTGCTAAATACGATGTCACAGCGGACGGAGCTCGTCGTTCTCCGACAACTACGTCGAAAACTTCAACTCCCGCATCACGATGGCGTAGCTTGAGAAAGGCTTCAGGTATATTCTCTGCTGGAAAGAAATACGCAGGATATCTCGGTGTCTGCCAGCTATCAATGGCTCGTAGGTACGCATGGAAATAACAATGACAAGATATCTCACACTAGCTTAGCCCTCTTTGAATCGACTATATACTTCCCTCCGAATAAAACTCGCACACGTTTCAAGGAATCTTCAATGGAAGGCAACTGAGTGGGCATTTCGTGAAAAGGAGTTTTGGCTGTTGGAAGGGGAAAATGTGAAACCAATATACCAAATCCGATTCGTTACACACGCTGATGACATACTCTCTCAGCGGTCAGTTGTACACGACGGGGACGGCGCCGCCGCTGCCCCATATTTCGAAGATTTGATCAGGTATCTAGATCAGTTTTGCCAACAAACATCACGAGCTGGTAAATACCACGAGATGGTCCCACAAATCGTTGTTGTGACTCTTATAACGGTGGTCTGTCTGCAATGTCTCACACATGCGCAGAGTGTTCTGACGACTGAAAAATTAAGGTCTAGTGTTAAAGATGAAAGATATCTGGTCACCGGTGTGAACGTAGATCTAGTATGGACTACACGAAGTCCAAAGAACTCCAAGAACTCGAAGTTAATCAAGGCCGATCAGAGTCTTCGATCGCGATGTAGGCCAATGCGAGAAATTCATGAAAAAACGCAGATTCCATCGGCTTTTTGCCGTACGGATCACTGCATGCTAGTTCTTTGATTTTTTTTTCACTAAGTTAAGTATGCCCTACATGACTTGTGACTTGTTGGTGGTTTAGCTTCTCCCTTACGATGTGTCAATACACGACCAGACACGCCGTCGCATTGGGTTTTAAATTTATTTTATCAGCATAGTGGGTGTCGGCATCGACCTCCAAAAGTCTATATTTGCACAACCGTACCGCATGACTCTACTGTCTAACTTGTGATCCTGTCCATCTGTTCAGCCCAGGTCATATACAACATGTCATCAGTGGTCGATGAGTACGAATTACTCCAAGTTGCTGCCAAGGTCAATCATCATTATGTGTACGCCATGATCCTCTTTGTCCCTTGAATGCAGATCTGACCCAGATCATATCGCAGCGAAGTCAATGTTTCAAACTTTCCCGCTGTGCTATCCACCCTTGGGGATTTAGGCAATTAATCAAGTTGCCTTGAACGAATGAGAGACTTTAAAGGAGGGCTGGAGCATCTCTGAAATTCATTGCCTATCTATCTGAATCACTTCTCCTCTCTTTTCGCTCACCCGTCACTTGCGCATTATACAATGGAAGCATTGACATATGACAGTCCTCTCTGCTCGCTGACCGAATGGTCCGTACGTCATATTCAAGATATATTTGAAGCTCCCAGCGACGAGCAATCGTTGCGAGCCATCTCAGCAACCTTCGCTGAAGATTTGGATGGCAGTGTAAACGGTGCACCACTGACCCAAGAAGGGGTCAAACAACTGGTCCTTGCGATGCGCGGAAGTTCTCCAAGAGGGTTGAAAGTAGAGTGGTTGCAGGCCGTCGAGGCTTCGTCAGATCCCATCACAAATCGAGTGAGTTTAGTCTGCGCTCACGACCCTAGGTGACCAATCGTGTGTATTCTTTTACTCCAGGGAGGGTCGTTCGGCGGCGTATACGTCATTCGCGGCATACAGAAAACTATGCCTGGGTCTTCAAGACCAGTTGATTTCGAGCGGCATAAGACCGTCACCGTGAGGTGAGTTATACTTTCTCAGAAGTTTCAGTCGGTATTGAGCATTTGCATACATAGAATTGCATCGCAGTCCTCTTCTTTGCATTTTGACAGTCGCCGAATCGTCCACCTGGTGTTCGTCGCGTCTGACAACCGAGTGGACCGACAGGCGTCTCTATAGAAACGCAGCTATTCTGGAGTGTTGTGAATATTATCCCACTAATACTGTTGTACGATACATGGCGGCCGCTGTCGGAAAATACCCAGAGTCGCGTAATGAATTATATTTTATACCTGGTTTGATATCGCCGCAGTCTCTGATGTTGAATGTCTCCCGTTCCCCCCGGAGGGTATGCGACAAGAAAGTAGATTGACACGCGTCGAAAATGCTGACAACCTGCCAATACTTCCAGACCATGGCAATAGTTTGATCATGTCATGAGGGTTTGGTGGCATAGCAAAAGAAAGAACAATTCTCGGATGCCGTTATACAGGCACAGCATCAATCCAGTTACGGGGTAAGATGTTCTCAGAGTCATATTTCCGCAATGCCGTGAAACATGCAATAGGAACTACAGATTTGTATATATAAACATCCGTGTCTGCCACATGTTGAATGCGCCGGTAGTTTGGATTGACATCAGTGGGCGCTTGTTTGAATATAGCAGGTATCAGGGCGACGCGAAAACAACGGCACAGAAACTTGGTAGTGGCGCGGACAAATGAATTCCAATAATTACCTGAAACCGATAATGGAATTGTGGCACCATTTATACTTATTCAAGGCCGCATGTTCATTCAGTGTATGGAGAAAACCAGTCACTTGGACATCGTCGATTAGGTTTAAGTTTTTCAGGGAACATGTATTACACCGTGACCTAACCCCTCAAAAGGTGCCCTTGGGGAAGGAATGCTCACGAGGCCTAGGTCCATGCTCTACAAGAACTGCTCACCCTGATGAGTTACTTACTCATACGCAATCGGATACATAAAAGTAGTAATTACGGATAACAGCGGCTGCTTACTCGATCCTGAAGTAAAATATCGGAAATGTATTCTTGTATGTATCCAGAAAGTTTCAGAAAGTTTCAGAAAGTTGAAACCAGGATTTGTGGACAAACTGAGGAAGGCGAGTTGAAGGGACTCGGACTTGCAAGTCCGGTCGTAGATTCCGAGTAACATGTCTCGGAGTCTGCGATTGTTTGTACTACAATATTCCGAGGACTGACGCTTGAAGCTTTGACATTTGAAGCTCAAAGTCTAGTAATCATCAGCGCGAGTTCACCATTGCCATTACCTTCATGCTGGAAATATAAGGAACATATAGAACACATGGAAGTATGCTGAAAAAACCGGATGTCAGTAACAGATAAACTGACGCTTTATTGGTGCGATACATGTGTCCAATGGCCGAAGATCGAGGACGCGCAGCGATAAAGTTTATCCATCGGCCTGAGCTCGAAACCAAGGGATGGAAGAGCAGGAGCTCACGATGAAACGTCACTCGGTAGAGTCCACTTACCTGTCTCTTCATACAAAGATATTCAAGTGTACAAAATCCTCGCTGTCCACGTTACTTCCAATTGTGGAGTTGACGATCTCGATCAATGATTTGTGGACCTACAAAGAAAGACGACTTAACAAGGATCAGTGTATAAACAAGTACGAGACTACAAGGCAGGCAAGGAACCTGGAGTGAGCAATGGCACGATTCCACGTAGCGACACTTGATGAACATTGCAATGGTGTCTGCCTTGTCGTTAGAGAGCTCAGAGGACACTGTACGAGGCTGTGGCGGGGACCAGAAGACCTATCCAGGCCGACACCCACGGATTGTCGAGTTTTGAGGCGGTCACAGCACCAACAATCGGCTCATCACGAGGTTGAACACCGAGTCGTCTTAAGAGTGCGCAGCATCATTAAACAGTTCATAGTCGGAGTCAACAAGTACTTGGGCGCTCACCTTACCGCGATCTGTCACGTGTCTTTTCCGGACTTGATTCGTCGGAACTTCCGTGTGCGAGTGTCTCTCTGAGGCAGCTCATTCTCGTTTCTTCCTTTCGTGTCCGTCTTGGGTCTACGTCCATTCACGTAGACTGAGGAGCAGAGCCCTTAGAAAACCAATGACCGCTCACAAATTCAACCCATGCCAGTGAGCTCTCCACAGTGCCACAGCCGAGGCAGGGATCATGCACAGCTAAGCTTCAAAAGGAAAATCAATCACCATCTGCGTCGGAATCCACAGATTCATTTATCACTGAGTAGTGCACTTCCTATGGCTATAGGACAAAAATAGACCATAGAAGAACAACGAGGATTTGTTACTTTGAAAGCAGCTAGAGGCCTGTGCGAGTACACCCAGGACCAGATGAGGAAAAGAGCCAGCCAGAAGACATACCATGTACTTTGAATGGTCTCGCTTTAGTAACTACGATTCAGATTGAATAAAGAACGTGCGCTTTGAAACAATCAATCTCACACTCGCTATGATAGACCTCTCAAGTAGCCTCAGGTGTATCGGATTTGAATAAATGCTAGCAAACCGGTCTCTCTCAGGATAACGAATGAAAAGAATCCGGAGAGATGTAGACCAAGTTCCTTAAGTTGCTGAGGGAAATAGGACCCTGATCCAAATACATACCATTAAGAGGAGACGATCATCGACAACGCGAGGGCCTCGATCACCATTCTTAGCTTTAAATAAACATTCAGCGCTAAAACTCGCCAATCAATACCTGAACATCCCTCGGCAAGACTCACCATCAAACTTCTCGATCTTCAAATTCATAAAGCGTGAAAAAAGCAGCTTGGAGCAGGATAATCATTACAGATAAGTAAACGACAGAACAATTGTGGAGAGGAATCAAGACGATGGGAGTATTTGACGGTTAAATATAGACCACAAGGAACCCAAGAAATCGAGAAAGGTGCGTCATTCAACAAAGTAGTAAAAGAACCGGCGGCATAGTAAAGGAAGGGATCTTCTCCATTCAAAAAAACGAGGCATAGTGGTGAACGAACATGTATGACACCGAGACCAACGAACGTGGGTGCACAAGATGCATGGATGTGTGTGTGAACTGAGGTATCCTTAAAGTCGGCTAATCGTTTGTTTCATATGGCATGACAGAACGCAAACCGGCCCGAACGCGCCCCAACGTCTTTCCTCAGCGAGTGAACCAAGACGGAAACCAAAGTCTACTTCGGATGACGTTATTTATCCTTGACTGTAGAAGGATAGGGTCGTGTTAGCGGTTTTGGATTGCAGGAAAGTGAAGAACCCAGAGCCGGGTATGGGAACTTCTTTCTCTTTCCTGTGAACATGTGAGCTTTCCATAGCAGAATTAGCGCGATAAACATTACAGCTCGCGAACTGACGAATCAAATTAGCGAAGTAAACAAGGGAATCTACAGAGACACGGACCTCGGATAACAAAATTGAGAAGCACGGCTGTGAAGAGAACGACGCCGAGGATAATGGGACCGGCAATTGAATCTGAGCATAGACAAAAGTAAGACAAGATTCAAATGGATCAGAAGAGGAACGGACCGAAATGGCCTGGATCTCTGCGGCGAATCATGGTAATGCGGTACTGGTAGATGGCAAAGGCATAGATCTGGCAAAAAAGTCGGTGTTGAGCCTATGGATCTCGGGAAAGACGTACGAGGACACATATGCTGATGAAAGC
This sequence comes from Termitomyces sp. T69sscA, assembly GCA_017657225.1. Taxonomy (NCBI): domain Eukaryota; kingdom Fungi; phylum Basidiomycota; class Agaricomycetes; order Agaricales; family Lyophyllaceae; genus Termitomyces; species Termitomyces sp. T69sscA. Next base: position 68,545 of record JAGGAQ010000008.1, read on the forward strand.
GTAGCCGTAGGCAAAACGGGTGGCAATTTCGTCTTTGGAGGCGTTGAACAACGCAAGAGCAAGGGTACCCAGGAGCACGGATATGTTGAGCCAGGATACCCACGCTGGAAGAAAGTTAGCAAGGGATGATTGCCAAGAGGCTGATGCGATACCTACTTCGTTCATTGGCGAACCAGACCTTGGCCTCGACCTTTATGGGGGTGGGAATCTTCTTGGGAATGCGGACCCTGGGTGGGAGAGAGTTGATAGCGTGGTAGTCGCGAACGGTGGGCATCTGGCCGTCGGCATCGCTTGGTGCGTCAGGGATTGCATCGGCGCGGGTATAGCGCGTCGGCCTGGCAATTTTGGGGAGAGTCGCGACGGCTGCGGCGGAGAAGGGTGAGAGGATATCGCCGACGGCATGGAGAGAGCGGCGGAGGAGAGAGTCCGGCTGGTGGTGGTCGCCGTCAGTCAACGCAGACGTCGAGGAATCCATGACAGCGACGATCTGCAGCAATTAATGTTTCAATTATTATTTAATAATGACACGCGGCTCTTGCCGGCATTCGAGAATGGCCTGGATGATGTCATAAGTTGCTAGAATGTACCAGGCCGGAAACAAGAACATATAACAGCACACCTTCCGCTCCCAGACATCCACCATCATGGGCAAGAACTACTACGACATCCTTGGAATATCCAAGTCTGCTTCTGAAGATGACATCAAGAAGGCATACAAGAAGATGGTCAGTCTTTGTTGTTCACGCTCTTCTGCCAGGCTCATGCTTCCTAGGCCTTGAAATGGCACCCAGACCGCAACAAAAACTCGGAAGAGGCAACAAAAAAATTCAAAGAGGTCCGCATACTTTCCCGTTCTTCTCCCAGCTATAGCTGACACCCCCCCCAGGTATCCGAAGCCTTCGAGGTCCTATCGGATGGCAACAAACGAGCCGTCTATGACCAATTTGGCGAGGAGGGACTAAAGGGCGGAGGCGGCCCCTCACCAGGCGCAGGCTTCTCCAATTTCAACTTCCCGGGCGGAGGAGGACCCGGCGGCTCCACATTCACATTTTCCTCTTCCGGGCCAGGAGGCGGTTTTGGTGGTTTCCATCCAAGCGATCCCGAAAAAATCTTCGAGTGCGTCTTTCGTCTTCCATATATCACGCACACATAACTCACAGTTCTGTCCGCTAGACACATATTCGGTGGTGGACTCGGTGGACTCGGTGGGCTTGGCGGATTCGGTGGATTCAGTGGGATGGGCTCCGGCGGGATGGGTACGGCCGGAATGAATGGCTCAGGAACGCGGTCACATTCACAATCCCGTTCGAATCCCTTCATGGACGACCCTATGGACGGCTCTTTCTATACAGGCGGAATGCCTGGTGGCATGCCGCACTCTCGCCCTCCCGCCCGATCCCCACCCGCCGAAGTAACCCGCCCCCTCAAAGTCTCACTTGAAGAGCTTTACAGTGGAGCCGTCAAGCGGATCAAAGTCAGCCGGAAGCTAAACGACGGCTCGATGGAAGAAAAACTCCTTGAGATCCAGATCCACCCTGGGTGGAAGAGTGGTACAAAAATCAGATACCCCAAGGCGGGTAACGAGAACGCCCGTGGCGAGAGTTCCGACTTGGTGTTCATCGTAGAGGAAAAGCCTCACACAGTGTTTACAAGGGAAGGGAATGACCTCATTGCCAATGTGCCTGTGCCCCTCGTTGAGGCGCTCGCAGGCGTACCCGGAGGAGGTCGTGCGACGAAGACTGTGGAGATGCTTGATGGTAGGAAGTTGCAGGTTGCGTTACCTCCTGGTGTCATCAAACCTGGGCAGCAGTTGACGATGCCTGGTGAGGGCATGCCGATAAGAAAAGACGGCAAGGCGTCCACAAAAGGTGACCTTATTGTTAAATGGGATGTGGTCTTCCCATCAAGGTTGACGCCAGCCCAGCAAGAGGGTATCAGAAAGTTTCTGGCATGAGAGGTAGACGAGTAGACTTGCTAATTCACGATACCCCTCACCGCATTCTGTAACAACATTGCATTTACTTATTTCATGTGTTGTATCTGTATCCATGTTTTCTACTTCTATGGCGTATTACAAGAAGAAATGCAAACAACATATAGTAGAATCTAGATAGCTACAGACTATAATCATAATATAATTCATGTCGCACCTCCCTTTTGACCTGATTTCCGTGGTTTCCTCTTTGAACCACTACCACCAGCCTGCGATATAGATCCCGTACCCGAGTCCGTTCGGTTCTGAGGCCCTTTCTCCTTCCCCTGGTCCGCCTTGCCCTTGCCACGTCTCCTCGACCCCCCGCCGGTCTTCCCAGCCACTTCAGCAGTTTGCGTCTCCAACCTAACTCTCTCCTCCTCTGCAGTCCACCAGGCCAAAAAGTCCGCCTCGACTTGCAACGCAGCCTCTTCCTCCTGAATCTCCCTCAACGACCTCTTATCCTTCCCTGCCGCCCCGTCCAATGCGGGCCGGTCCAACTGCTGTATCGCGAGGAAGGACATGCCCGTTGTTGATTGTACTGCAGAGGTGGGCTGTGCTGGCGGCAGAGCCCATGCTTTCCCGCTGTTGCGCACACGTTAGTGGTAGATCAAAAGCTGGTAAACATGAGCTAAACATACGATGCGCGTCGGATAATCCCCGACGAACCAGACGCAGACGGTGAAGAAGTCTGGCGTGTCGGCGTGATGACAGGTCCAAGGCCGGATGGACCAGGGCCAGACGAGCGACGCGAATTTGACGGCGGTGGAACGCGTGACCCAGAGCTCGTCCCCGATCCGGAGGGAGAAGCGGCAGATACCTTTGACGGCGTTGTGGGTGGGGACGAACGGACAGCGACCTGATCAGTCGGGACACGCCATCCAGGCCGCGACGTAGATGGTCCAGGCTGCTGCTGCTGCTGAAGATGATTAGTGTTGGCATTGAGCCGGATATCTCCAGATTTCTGGGGCCCGAGTACATTCAGAGTCGATTGGGATCCACGAGTGGTGTCGCAAATTCGCCGGGGCGCACTTGTAGTGGCGTTGGCAGCTTCGGCCATGACAGCTTTCATGTCGACGCTAAAATGGTCATAGAATTGAATAGAGTTCAATTTTTTTACCCGAACAACGGGCTGTGCTCACCGTGGGGCAGAGGCTGTTTTCCATGCGGGTGTTTGGGCAGGAGTAGCTGGTCCAGGGCTTTGAGTGCTAACATTATCAACGAACGGATGCAAGGGGAGAAGCTGTTCCGTGGCACGTGGAGGCAGAGTGTCTGCTTCGTCCATCACAAAGATGTCATCGTTGGAAGGCGGGTGGCGCAGGTGAGGTCGATTAATCGGGCTTTGCTGTGAAGTATTATTAGGTCCCGCTTGATTCGACCTGAAGGAGGCAGATTCCTTGCGCGAAATACCCTGGTTCGGCCTGCCCAATGGAACGGGGAAATCCTGCAGCGCAAGCCAATCCGCGTGCTTTTCCAAAGCATTATTGACGACTACGTCAGATCGAGAAATGGGAGATTTCTCCAGTTGCTTTTGTCGAGCGAACCGGGAAAGTTGCTTGACAAGGTCAGGGTGCATATTTTCGAGCATACCAGTCTCGAGGAAAAGCTCCATATTTACAGCAATGAAATTCTGGATACGGTCAATGAGTTGTTCTGCATGTAAATGGCTTGCGTCTGCAAGAATAAAGCACGCATTGTAAACATTGACGTGGGGTAAAATCGCAGCTGAACAGAGCAAGACCAGACGATCTAGTAAAAGCTCGTTCTGAGAGAGATGTTGTAAGATAATGAAGCAAGATTCAAGATGAAACCTCACAGCAGCGGCCATGACATCGAAAATGAATTCTAAAACTTCATCCAGAGTATTCGCAAACGGCAAAGAGTCAAACATCTTCTCTTGATCACCAAAACACATAAACTTCAAGACATAGTCCATAACGCGCCAGTTCAGGTGTTTCATGTCTACACGCAGAACGCCATGAGCATCTCGACGCTTTCTCGTCCAGTCTTCCTCGTCAAAAAAGTCGGCGAAAAAATCCGAACGAGCTCGAAGGATGGTGGAATGGCAATAAACCTCCTTGTCTGCCAATGACAGAATTACGTCTGGATCTAACCCGAACTGTAAAGCGCTATTATCGGTTTGAGATTTACTGAAGAGCCATTCCATAGCAGACTCCAACGAAGGAAAGGGAACAGATTTAACGGCCGAATCCAGAGTAGTCGCTAAAGTTGGTAGTTCCAAGACTTCCGCCAGACCTCGTAGATCGACTTTCACCCTCGCGAGATCGATTGCAAGCTCTCTCGATGGCGGTAAAAGGGATTTGGCCACTCTGTGATCCCATGGCGCCAGTACTTCGTCGGTATAGAGGAATGTCAGCAGAATCAAAATCGAGATGGGTTGACACCCGGACACTCTAAGACGAGGGTGGCGGTCACACTGCATTGTTGCGTTGAGCTTCGGGAGCTCTAACGAGATTTTCAAGCCTCTCAATTGAGCGGTGGACCCGCTCAAAACTCTACGCAAGACGTGCGACCGGGTACCGAGAATGACTCGGTGAGCGGGAAACTCAAATCCGGAAGGCGTCTGTATCGATATGTCCGCGCCATGTGGAAACTGAGGCTCAGCCTTGTGGGGTCGATTCAATTGTCCGAGAGATTTGCGCTGGAGCTCGAGAATATCGAAGAAGTGCTGAAGCTTGTAAATGTCCTCCTGAACATGATGATTGTCCTTATCGTCTTGCCCGATATGTGAGGTCATGGGCAGAGCGTAAGGTACGTCTGAATCGCGATGCGAACATTCTAGCATCATCTGCACATGAAGGTATGGCTGGATCTTGGCGAGATCTTGTGCAAAAGAATTTCCACCTATTTCAATGGGCTTGAGTTGATATTCGGCGCGAAGAGCGCCGAAAGAGCCAGCGCTGTTTGCACAGACCCGGATCACTCGTTGTAATGCCAGTGATCTCTGGAACTTGAAGGCCTTCCCAGAAGATGTCGGATGACCGCTTTTGAGGTTACGGGTACGGACAAAAACATGACCCGACTCAGTACAGACGATGATAGACCCGTCAGAACCGAGAGCGACATCCTGGCCCCAAAAAAGAGTCAGAGAAGTATCATGGCTCGTTCTGTCATCGACCTGCCTTGACCGAACTGAACTTCTTTCTGAGAGCCCAGACACGTTGCGGTTTGAAACATCCTGACTTTTCTCTGGCTGACGTTGCTCCAGCCTCCGAGGGATTTGCCGCTGAGAATGTGAAGAGTTCACCGCTAAATGTTAAGGCAGCAAAAACGTCGTCACAGCTAGTTATTTTGGCAATCTTAGCGTCTTGTACTGCCTGTGGTGGACGGTACGGTTGTATTTCGGACGGGAATGAATGGCCGGGGAAACTGATTGTAGATTAGACAAAGAAGGTATGTCAAATGCTTCTGATACGCACACTATCTTGATGTGACGATCGTTCCAGATACATACAACATCATGTGTCGCAAGCAAGCAAGCCATGGCAGAATCCTGGACACAGTCATGAGATGAGTGCGATGGGCTGTTACTAGCACACAAACTGATATTGAAATATCTATCACAGGTTGAGTGACTTTGGTTGCTTTACGAGGGAGTACTTGAATAGGCTGAGCAGCTTTATCATAGCCTGGCAAAAACAGCCCCATATCGATCAGTATGAAAAAAAAATACGACGCCGTATGGGAAGACCATACCAAGTTGCCCATTGTTAGTACCCCATGTGTAGACGTCTGCACCTGTCCAACAAACTGAAGCGGTCTTGGAAGCAGCGATGCCCTTCACTAGCTCTTTCTTTAAAGGACCGAGGATTTTCCTTGGAGTGGCCTGTATAGGCTCGTCTGTTTTCCCAAAGCTTTCACTGGCAGCTGGACTTTCTATGATGTATCCCAACTGCGAGAATCGATTTAATCCCCAACTCAAAACTTCTCCCGCCTTAGTCAGTACTAATGTATGGTCCTGACCTAGCGCGACAGCCACGATGTTATGTGTTAACTGCTGTAGTGGCTTGAGGCTATACTGCATGTGTTGGCCTAGGCCCAGGCTGTAAAACATCATGATCAGGAAGAGATACAGATGAAGCTTCGTATGCTTACCGTCCTCCACTTCCAAAACCGCAAAGACGTAGATTCCCTCCGCTTTCGGATGTGATGACCGCTTTTCGAACATCACTGGCGATTACGCAAACAATGATTGGTAAAAACTCACCGGTGTGCAATTTTGACATCTGGATTTGCCGCACATAGATAGGAAAGAACCGCGAGACAAGATGCGAATTCATGGCGTCGACATCAGTCTCTCTTTTCTGAATGTTGACATGATCAGGCTGAGTCCTGTCTCCCCCGTCTGCGAATCCAAGAGCAGCATTCCTGAGCAAGGAACTTTAGGATTGAATCCCGAAATAAAACGGATAAAATCCACCTATTTGCTCCCCAAGTGAATAATTCTGTCAAAGGCGAATCAATGCATGGTTTGGTGTCGTTCAAGGTGGAATTGTAAAGATCAAAAGCAGTGTATCCCTCAAGGTCTTGAACCGACTTGTCTGTATCGAAACGCTGTAGGAGAAGTAGACTAAAGAAGTCATTAAACATAGAAACAAGGTAGTATTCTTTTGAACGACGCACGCAGCCGGAAGATTCGCATTATAGAGTGCTCTGTGCAGAGGGGTCCAATGGCTCTCAGTGTCAGCAAGATTTACATTGATAGCAGGATGACGCAAAAGCATTCTGACGTATTCCACAGTATCCAGAGAAGCACATGCCAGTTGAAGTACTGTTCTTCCCAGCTGATCTCGCGCATTGACATCGTGAAGCGCGTTCGATGTTAACGGACTGGGTCGAGTCCATGATTTTCCGCCACTGCTGCTAAGAGTACCCCCAGAGTGCCCGCGGTCAACATATCCATCAAGCAAGCGCTGGAATGCTTGCTGATTTCGAAGGTAGAAGTAGTCATGGAGCAAGGTCATACAGAGGAGTATGGACTAGACAACCTCTGAAGGAAATAACCTGCAGTAGGTCGAACTGTCCGAGGGTACTGCGCTCTCGGGAAGATGAACGCAGGACTGGTAGAGTAAATATATAGACAGATAAGTTATGAACAAAATGCAAGAGGAAGAGGAGAGTCAAACATTTCCAGCTGAAGATATGCTGACAAATCAGACAAACGTGCACATGGATAACACTCGGAGAAATTTACAAGATCTAAATTACAGATCACCATCCGAGCAGGAAGACCTCCCATTCATCCTCTGTGAGCTTTAGATAGGGCCAAATATGGACTGTATACCGGGGAATCCTACATAAAGTCGTCAGCGTTGGTGCCAAAGTCATCTAGAGCTTCGTCGTATAGCTCAGTGTCGTGCCTGGAATGCATGAAATAAGCTCTAAAACTCAATCCCACAAAAGTACTTCTTACTTGTTAGGTTTCGCAACGCCCAGCGCAGGTTTTGAAGTTCCCTTCTTCTTCTTTCCACTCGCTTTATCTCTCTGCTCCTTTTGCTTCTCATTCGCAAGGGTGGTAAGACCACTCGCCGCTTTGCGCACCTCGACGTCCTTCAATGGTTGCGCCAGCTCTGTAACGTGGTGCTCAACAAAAGACGCGTAGAGCGGTTTGTTCTGGTGTCGTTTGAGAATAAACTCGATGATGCGCGACGATAAAACTTGGAAATCCTCTTTTGTCCGGGGTTGAAAAGAGATGAGGGAATCCAGCTCAGAAGACGACGTCCCTGGAAACATTCAATAAGACCTGCAGCAGGACAACGGAGAAAGGAATACGTACCACCGAGGGCAGCAGCACCGAATAATTCAGCAGCATTGTTAAGATCAGCATTGAGTTCCCTTTCCTTGTCACGCTGTGCTTTCTCTCTTGGATTCAGGACGGCATCCGAATCATATTCATCGTCATCATCTTCATCGGCCTTTCTTGCAGCTTTTTGAGCCTCCTTCTCTGCAAGCTTGGCTTTCAAAGTGCCTCTCTTTTTCGGCGGTGCCGTAGTTGTAACAGGAGCTGGGCTTGCTTCCTCTTCTGATGAGGCTTCCCAATCACTCTGATAGTAATTGAGGAATGATAATCAAGCGAGAGTAAGGACATACAACAGGTGCATCATCATCATCATCCTCTCCTTCCCATTTCACCTTTGCTGTTGTTACCACTTTTGGCGCAGGCGCCTGCGGGGAGGCTGGGGTTTCACTATCGGAATCGTCTGTTCTCCAACGTGACCTGTCAGTTGAAGCTATGGCGTGTGATCTTTTGAGGCATACCCCAGTCAGACATGGCCAGGATAAGACCTTGGGAGGAAGAAGTGAGCGATAAAACTGATCGGCGATTCAGTTCGATTATATCCGAACTCCGACAGTTCTGCACCAGATGTCAAGGTAAAATTCTGAGTGTTAAGAGAATGAATCTTTGAATCCGTGACTAAACGTGCTAACAGGGCTTCAAGGCTTCTTCGTCTCTCCATACCACTTGTCAGGACACACGGCTTTACTCGCGAGGCCCTTGCTCGTTCAGTTCTGGACTTGCCGCCACCCGAGGCGCATTCCCAACCACTGGCAGATATCGCGGTTAGTGCCTTGTTTGGTTCTGGAGACCATGCTCGGAAGACTCTCATACGCGCATGGCTTGACGATGGTATACGCCATATGCAATCCCGTCCCTTCGGCTCGACGTTGAAGGAAGTCCTCCGCGCGAGGTTGGAGTACAACGAACCTGTACTACAACATCTTCCTGAGGTGAATTACACCTATGTGTGTAACCAATGATACTCATTCTTCATGATAAGGCTTATGCTTTGCTGGCCTCTCCGTCGTACGGCATCCCCCCCTTGGATCCTCGTCCAGCAATTGAGCATGCATTCAAAGTGGCAGATGAAGCTTGCCATATCACCAATGACGCGTCTTTACGGGTGAGAATGCATGATACTTGCTCCTATGTTTTCGTTTCATTGCCCATAGTTGGCCTGGTATGGTCGAAGGGGATCCCTTGCAACCATCTACACAGCATCAGGTATTCAGTCAACTTCTAAACCGTCCTTTATCTCGGTGACGTGTTCTTTTTGTAGAACTTCATCAACTCACGTCCCCGAAAACTACGTACGATTTCCTTGATTCCCTCCTTGATCGATCTTCCGACCTCAACCTGTCCTTGAATGAAATTGGTATCTTTTCCTCATATCTTGTCAAAAGTTGCGTTGGTATAGTCAGGAGTTCTGGCATTTTGTAATCTATCTAAGATGTAATGCGCCGTACTACAGGTAGACCCGAATGTGCACCAAGGTTTATCGTAATGCCAATTTACAAGACACATGGCTCACTATGCCTCCGAGGACACCGCTGCGTCTTTACATGGTAAGATCTTGATCAAGCAAAGATCATTATTAAGAACTGGCAGTTGATCTTCTTGCTTCATATCTTCCCGCGCCTGGCTTCGAATCCAACTTTTTCTCGGTACTCATTTGCCTGAACTTTCATTCGCCAATGTTTCAAAGATTTCTGGGAACATCATCATGTCACGAAACATCTCATCGAGTTCCAGGCTTCAAGCTTCCCAGCGACGACATCACCACTTGTAGCCAATCATCGTTCTTCAAGACGTAAGTTCGTAGCTTACTGATAAGGAAATAAAGAAACTGTAACCACAAAATGCTATCACGAGACTCCGTCATCGTTACTACAAGAACTGTACCAATAATTTCCAAACTCTTGGAAACCCAAGTGGTTCGAGCCTTACCTAGGACGAAGACTCAAATTCTTCTTTAAGAAAGCAAGCCGAAGTCCGGTATTAGGTTAGGGGTCTTGGCAAAGAAACGAGAGTCCAAGAAGCTGCATGAAAACGTTATGGAGAGTATAGAAGGGGAAGTGTTTTCTCTAGGTGAAAGGCGACAAAGATATGTAACAACCACATGGTGAGTTTGATTTTTCTATCAGCCCGCATGTGCTTACCTTTGTCACGCGCCGTTCGGAAAAATCATGATTTATCAGTCTTTGAGAGAGTTGATGCGTCATATCGAGATTCTATCATTATGTGCCTGCTTCTGGCATGGGCTGCCGAAAAATGTTCTCCACCGACTAAATAGAAGACATTTCCGAGATACCGCGCGGACACATCCAACCGGCGTATCACTAGATACTTGGTATAAGGGCTTCTGGACAAGAACTAGTGCCTATTGTTGGACGTGGTGTATTATGATAGTTGTGGCGCTTTGCCCTTGTACCTGGGCTACGCTGAAGCTGTGACACAATTTAAAGGACACGCATGAAGCGATGTAATAATTCAAATGTCTCAAAAGCTGGACCATCGTGACCCGGCTTCATCTGGTTGCTTCTCAACTCCATATAACCGAGGGTATCCATGAGCAAACCGGCCACCTTTGGCATATTTCGCACAGCCCTTATCTTCTGAACCTCGTGGTTCAAGTTTCTTTCGCACTTGGGTCCCCTTACGTTGATGCTGTTCGCATGTTATCTGATTTTATTTTTATCTCCTATTTAAAACGTCTAGATTCAGAGTTTTGACACCCCACGACACGTTCTCTACCCATGGATCCGAAACCTGAGGCAACCGAGAAGAGCTCCACCCAGACGGCCTCCTCACCAGATGTTTCTAAAGAAGAATCGTACAATAATGTGTTACCGCCTCTGGACGTTGTCTTTGAGGAATACCTTTACTGTGCTGCCATCCAGCGACGCGCTGAAGACAGTCCTTCTGGGACAGATAATCAAGAAAAAACAAGCTGGGTGGCTAAATTTTCTAAAGATGTCAACATCGATGTCACTGTCCGCGATGCCAACGACCTTAGCGTTATTGAAGACTCCGAGAAAGTCAATGCATTTCGAGCACTGAGGACAGCCTCCTGGGCCTCTGTCTTCTACCTGATCACAACGGATATCCTTGGACCCTTCAACGCCCCTTATGCTATTTCTCAAGTCGGCTGGGTACCAGGTTTGTAATTCGCGTTCAACTCGGCTCACATATCTTGTCTGATTTCATGATACTGACAGGTATTATATTGTACTTTATTAGTCAGTCTACATCTGTTTGATTTTTCGAGACGCTTGTAACAATATCTCAGTGGGTGTGGCCGCATTGTACTGTGGATTGATCCTGTGGCGCCTCTTCATCCGATTGGATTCTCCAAAATATCCTCTCAAGACATATGCAGATATAGCTGAGCGTCTCTTAGGAAGGAGTGCTCGCCATGTGTGTACAGTTCTGCAGACCATCCAACTCATCATCAACGTAAATATTGCATTTATCTGCTGCGTCTTGTTTTCACATGGAATTCTCTCTTTCTGCATCTCTAGGTTGGAACAATCTGTTTAAGCAATGGCCAGGCTCTTTCTCAAATGAGCAAAAACCGCGTATGCTATTGGTTCATATGGTTGTACAGAGAAACTGCTTACATCAACGTTGTAGCTTTGTTTTTCGGTCTGTATCGTCATTTGGGCGTTCGCCGGAATGATTATCGGTCAAATCCGTACTTTAAAGGTGAGTGACAGATGACGTCATGAATGATAGTATTGTAGAATTGACAGAATCGGTCAGAACTACGGATGGCTGGCTAACGGCGCTGTGTGGTATGCGTTATATTTGATTATCTCATCGGTTGTCTCATTGCTGGGGCAGGTTCAACCTACTCATCATCTTCATTTCCATGGGAGTCGTTGCTCATAGTCCTCCAAACTTTGAGTCCGCCAACAGAGCTCTCGGTGTCCCACAAGGACCCGTCGCAACTCATGCATTTGAACCACATACATTGTTCGACAAAGTGGGTTGATTGTACTTGATCATTGCGAAACATCTTAAAAATATGCAATACAGGTGAACGGTATAATGAATATGGTGTGACCCCTTTCCAACACGTTTACCTTTCCTATTCGATTTACCGGTCTCTTCCAGGTCTTTGCTTATGGTGGTGCCATGATCTTCCCTGAGATGGTGAGCCAACCCATCATCCAATCTGTCTAGCAGAAAATCATACTTCCATAAAGATGGCTGAAATGAGGCGTCCAATGGATTTTTGGAAAGGAATGGTGCGTGTATCTATTTTCCTGGTATGTATGTAACTAACGTCGACTTCTTTGTAGGTGATGGCTCAGGCACTTATTTTCTCTGCCTATCTGCTTTATGGAGCATTTGTCTATGTAAGACACGGCGTCAACAGAGTTCATGTCTTCTTGTGATTCTCATCAGTGATTTCAGGCATTCCAAGGCCAATTCACTCTTCCTCTTGCCTTTCAAGGTCTGAGTATATTCGCTTGGCAAACTGTTTGTGAGTACCCTCCTTAATGCATTGTAATCCACTATAACATTGCTCGCAGGCAACGCCTTGGCGCTCGTATCAGGGCTCATTGCTGCAGGATTATATGGGAACATTGGTATCAGTTGAGTCCCCTGTGAAGTCTGGATTATATCGATGCTTTTGCTTATTTTCCATCAGAGGTCGTTTATATTAATATTGTGGAAGGTTGGTTCAATGGACCTCGTCTGTTGTCCCGAAAAGGTCGATTATTGTGGACACGTAAGTCGACATAGATTTCAGTTTTTCATTACTGATCTTTGCTTAGCCATGGTTATCCTGTACTGGGCTTTAGGCCAGTTGTCTATAATGCTATTCATGATAGACTCACAAGTCGCCTTCAGCTTTTATAATCGGTTCTGCTATCCCTCAGGTCCAAACAATATCAGCACTCATAGCTTCAGTTGCTATCATGCAATTCAGTTACACCTTCCCTTTTCTCTTGAGGGTTGCATACGATGTCGCCACTGATGCCATGGTCGCTGACAAAGCATATGTTCCTGGTCAAGGAACCAGTGGACGTATTGATACTTGGCGTCAGTGGTCTCGTTGGCGTCGAGTAAGTTTCTACAAATTTGCCTGGCTTCAGATTGCTTGATCATTTTCGCAGGGCATCTTCTCAGGAAGGTGGTATTTCAAACTTTTCAATTTTGGTGCAGGCCTTGCATGTTTGGCAATGGCATGCTTAGGTATGTCTACCGTTTTTCAAAGAGCCCCGACATTTACTCATGACTTGTGAAAGGTATGTGGGGCTCTGGAAAAACCATCCAACAAACCTTTTTACACGCCAACGCTGCTACATCTTTTGGATGTAACCCCCCTGTTTAACCACCTCTGTCTAATACATATGATCTCCTGACGTACATTCAATGCGGTTCGGTATTAGTCCACCCATGCCAATATAATCAATACAATATAACTTCAACCGATACCCAGAGATTTATCTCTAATCTGAGCCAAGCTTGAAGATAACCGGCAGGTCCGGCCCGGCCAAAGGCTCCATAATCTTTGTCAAAACAAACCTCATTTCTATGCTTTCCTATGTCTGTACGCAAGAGGAGGAAGATTGATGTCGGGACACCCACAGAAAAGTGTTTTGAAGACATTGTCGCGGAGATAGACCTCGAAATTGCCCTGAGACGTCGAGTGGCAGAGACTGTCGAGTCCAGGATCTCCTGGGCTCTGATACTCCAAAACTTGTTAAAGAAAGGTCAATTACTATGGAGTGTTCCAAAGACTTCCTACTTAAAAAGCTTCAATCGCAAGGTAATAGCGGTTCTACTATTTCGTTCAAGGATGTGGCATTGGACGTCGTTTCGACAATTGAGGCACCTCTGGACATCATTTTCGAACGTGAGCTCACGCACGATGTTCAATCAGCACCGGTGCACACAGCAAGACCTCCTCGACCTCCACCCAGAAATAAATTGCCTCGAAACCCGAATGGAAAATTTTTGTATATACGATCCTCCGATTTGAACTTTCCATACGATGAGAATTATGTCCAGACCTATCTTTTGCGATGTCCGGAATGCCTTCGACAGTCATTCACGTCTCTGCAAGGTCTTCTCAATCACGCACGAATCTCGCACGGTACGGAATGGGGCACGCATGACGAATGTGTCAGGGCTTGTGCAGTGGTGGATCCGGACCTCGATGTCGAAATGGGGATCGAGGTTGGCTTAGGACCCAACGGTATATTACCTGGGATCAGAAGCCTATTTCAAATGGCAGTTGGGGTCCATCAAGCGAGCGAGTTGATGCTCGGTGGGGATGTTAAAACGGTGGACACAGGATCGCGCCCCGAAAGTAATTCTCAAAGTTTAAATCTTACTAAAACGCTTGGTTTGCATGAAGACACTCCTGCACTCGCGCCATTCCTAGGGAAGCAAGCCATACGACGTAGCATCAAGATCCTGGGCGATGAAAATGATTTGGTCGACATTGAAGGCTTTGATGACGATGGCCACTCCCAGAATCGTGCCGAGTTATCGTCAGTTCCAGAGGTCGCTTCCAGTCATTTGCGTCGTCCTTGGAGGATGCATTATGTTCATCGAAGTGATTTTGAACCAGAAATGGAGAAGGGGACAATCCAGGATATGAGTGCCAATGACAACTTGCCGATTTCTCGTGAAACAAGTGAAGGAGACAAACCTAACGAAATGTTCGAGGGTTCGCAGAACAGCCTTGTTGGAACGACATCAAGTAGATTTCACTTCCAGGCTCGTATTTCTATCATGGATCGCAGTCTTTGGATTCCACCAGGTTTGCTCACATTTTTCATTCTCACTAAGTGTAGTGACTAATCAGTTCTCTAGAACAGCGTGAAATGTCGAGTAGTGGCCGCACGCACAAATGGATGATCTCAGTAGATGCACCTTCCTATGTAGGTGGATTTGCCGGAATGTCAGCGTTGTTTACTTAGGACGAACATTTTTCAGAGTCATCATATAACTACTATACTCAAGCGTCTCACCGTTTTCTCATTATCGAGTCCTGACGATGCACCGTTAACAACTACACGTCCCCCTTTTGTCGTTGTTGGTCATGCGGATGAGCCATTCTTGGCCAAGATTGAGCTATGCTTTAGCGGTGCATTCAACTCGGACGGAGAGTTGACCGATCAGACCGTCTGTTTGGAACATTGGGTCGAGGTATGTCGCGACTAGATATCTTCATCGCTTGCCTCTGAAAATGGTTAGTTGGACCTCTCGAAAATTTCTACACCAGTTGTTGGTGACGAACAAATGGTCGACATTGAGCTGGACCGAGGAACAGTCCTTCTTCCGCTTCAAAAAGGATACCCTCCAATCGGATCGAAGGCCCAGTGGTCACAAATGTCCTCTGAAACTAATCGCGACGATAATCAGGCTGTCTCTCAGCAAGGTAGATCACAACCATCTTTTTACTGAGTCATTCATTGATGACGTTATACCTAGATCACACGGATATATTGAAGAACCTTGCAAAAAAGTTCCCGATGACATTGAAAGGTCGGTGATAGAGATTCAAGTTGGACTTATGAGGCGATGCTGATGCTATTTCTACAAACAGAGGCAAAATCCAGTCGTCAAGACCAACCACAAGTTCCGTATAGATTAGTTTCTACTTCTCAATTTGAATCCTTCATTCCTGGAAGGAAAAAGGCGATTGAGGTAAGATTAGAGTCACGATTCTAACTTCATCAGATACCTTATACTTAGTCCAGTGGGGTCGTGCTCGTGCAATTCAAACTGCGTATACGCAACAGACCCAAGGACAACTCAAAACGCAAGGTTTGATCCCGCTAACGACCGCGGACGTGTATTGTTGGCTTTCAGAGGAGGGTCATTTCATCCGACCGCCTGATGCAACCAAGCCCAAGATAGAAAATCTTGATATACAGATCAAGAGTAACTTGAATAGTCATGACGTTTGGTGCATCACCTGCGGTCAAAGAATCGAGGCCCACACGATATCCTCCGCGGTCAAGACTAAGCTTGCCCTACCTTTCACTTCTGCGCGAGTAAAAGACAGTCCTGAAGTAGTTGGGAAACCGGAGAACCTCCCTCATGTCCCATTACCTTGCAACATCCTACCGAGGGTCCTTAAAATGCCCATGGTGAATGTTTTTTCTCGGCTTCGTATGGATCTAAATACCGCCATTCCTGAGCATGGGCCCAATCTCCACATGAAGGCCTTACAAGTTGTTCATTTGGGCGCAGCCTGTGATCCGAGATTCATAATGACTGTCCATGACATTGTTTCAGCATTGAAGCTACCTAGTTTTGCTGTGAATACAGGAAATAGCGAGAGGCTTGGTGTCGAGAGATTCGGAAAGACTCAAGCTGCGATCGAGCGCCATTTCGCTCCTCATGTTATACTCGCCTTGGCAGCCCGATGTTTCGTGCGGTCGCTGGTCGTTGGTGGGGTCAATTCTGTCAAAACGCAACTATCCTACGAAGGATCGGCTAAAAAGGGACAGGGAATACCCGAGGAGATGGCTTTCAACACTGTCTTGACTCCATCCCATATTCTCACCGGTGTGCTTACTCGGCGAGACGCTTCTTCTCCGCAAAACTATCCCCTATGTACAGCCATCTTTGAATGTCTTTCAAGGTTAGGAGTTCCAGCGACTCCGGCGACTTTGACAACCGATCCTACGTAGTACTATCAAATGTATTATTTGGTCATAACTGGAGTTGATGTTTCCAGGGAAGCAAGAAGTTTCCAAAGTTCATCAGGTAGGATTAGCATTAGCTCTTCTGACCGTGATTTCTCATCACTTGCTTCAGACTTCTCGAGAATACTTCAATAGAGATTCTAGTTTTCCATTTCGGTGATACTTGTTATGAAACCGTTGAAAGCTCTTAGAACGCATTCGTTCTATTGCATAATAATCAAACGCGCAAATGAACCATGACGGCTCCTCAAGGGGTATTGCAGTCAGTAAGTAGATCTAGGCTCGTGTCAGGCACAGTTGTAGTCCTTCCATCCTTTCCATCAAAATTCATCCTCGGAGAAGGGATGGAAGGATGATCCAGACATCCGCGTATCTTGTCAAGAGCCGCCACGATGCCTTAGAGTTTCAAAGGCTGCAATGTCGATACTTTTGTACTCTTTAGAGGAGCCACCGCAGTGGCAGCGCCATGAGCTTGGATCAAGTTTATGCTTCGCTTCGCGACTCATCTTCTCAAAGACACTCATATGCACTGTTGCCCTGGTCACCTGTCCGGCACTTCTGTGAGCGGATTATAAAGTCCCTTTTATGAGTGAAGAGGCCTGCAAACCACCCCTACCTCCATCCTTCCTCTACTTCTTATCTCAGGCGTAATATGTTCGCCTTTGGCTATCTTTCATGTTTACTTTTCTGCGTTTTTTGGTCTCAGGGCGTTGTGGCTGCCAACCATGGTTCGCTGGGTAACCGTAACATGCACCATCGCCACCATTTTGCACACCAATACCACCCCACAACCCTTACAGCAAGCTCGTCCACTACTCAGTCGACTCCATCAATCAGTCGTTTCATAACTTCTACCATACTACCAACGACCCCCACACCTCTAGTGTTTCGATCTGAGGCACCTGATGCATCTGAAAACGATAACGATACACCGGACGATTCTGATACTAACGCTTCGAACTCATCCGATATTGACGGCCCAGAAGTTTCTGTCACTTCCGAGATACCTACTAGGGACGAAATTGCACAGCCCACTATGAGGACTTCGCGTTCTTCGCTGACACCGAACGGGATCAAGGCAGGTATCGCGGGAGGGGATGCTTACCCATTTTTCAAAGATCACATCGGGTGGTGGTACGATTGGTACGACTATCATGCTCTCCATTTCCCCCAGCTTTGTTGACTTTCTCAGGACACCGAATCCTTCTAAACCTGGAAAGCCAATAGGCGTACCTATGCTTTGGGGTGGTGGCACTGCTGACCCGGTCGATGCTGCGCGTCTCGTCGCTTTTAAGAAGATAAAATCTCCACCTCCATATGTCCTAGCCTACGAAGAGCCTGATTGCCCGCCGGGTTCTGGGTCTGCTGGCATGACAGTCTCTGCTGGCGTGGCTGGCTGGGAGAGGCTGATTGTACCTTTGGGGAAGAAGGGATCCCTGACGGGGAGCCCGTCAATGTGCAGTATGCTTCTGTATCTTCTTCGAGGCAGGACAGTACTCATCGTACTCATCTTAATATGTCCAGAGCAAGCAGACGAGACATGGCTTGCACAATTCAGCTCAAAGATTTCGACTCAGTGGGATTTTACCGCTGTTCACATCAACAAGAACAACATCGACGGTGTGAAGAAGGACATTGTAAATTTCAATGCTCGTTTCGGGTAACGTGTATTGACAAGCCAACAGGAACATTACTGGAATAGGTACAAGAAACCAATCTGGGTGACAGAGTTTGCTTGTGTCAACGGTCTGTCTCCTTGGTTCTCACTCTCCTGAGAGTAAGTCAGACTGACTCGGTATCCAGATAAGAACGGATTCGTTCCATGCACCAACCAGGATCAGATCAATAACTTCATAAACGCTGCCGTTTCCTATTTTGAATCAGACAGTCGAGTGTACGCTTACGCTTATAGTAACGGTCTTGGGCTTGGAAATGTCTGGCCTTTAATGAGAGGTAATTCGTTGAGGTGATATCGTCTTTCACTACACCGCAGCTTTCATCATCGACTCATGAAATTGTTAGTGAATCTGGCAAAGCATATCTTGCAGCTGTTCGTAGATACCACTAGGAAGAACCTACTGGCTAGGCTTCTTCATTCATATCCCCAAACCTTGTAAATAATTAATACGAAATATACGCAGACGTTCTCAGCGCAGGCGCTAAACAGTATTCTCAGTAGATCTCTGTGTCAACCACGTCATGCGCTTCCTTCCCCCGTCTCTCCGACTCGTCTAGAAACTCCTTTACCATACGGTCCAGCCTTTTCTTATCCCTCGACGATCCAATTTCCGCTTTCCAAGCGTCAGGATCCCTAAACTTAAATCCTAATTTCCTCTTGATTTTTGCCACATACCCAACTTCGCTCACGTTGCGTACGACCTTGTCCATCATTCGCCGTTCGGGTGTTAACAATGCCAGAACGTGCGCGGGTGGGCCTTTTCTTCGCCGCAAAATTGTTCGCCGGAGTACCTCTCCGCGTCGCTCGCGCTCAAGTTCACGCGTCTTATTTGCAATCTTCTCTCGCCTCGCAGCTTGAATAGCATCAAGCATCTCTTGAGCGTATGCTTCGTCGCGCCTGCGCTGGTCTCTGGCAAACGTTTCCTTGATCTTATCTTTCTGTTGCTGGAGTGGTTCAACTGTAACAATGATGCAACAAGATCAGTAGAAGCGGTGATAGAAATGTAAGAACGATCAACACACTCCAATCTTCCAAATGCGAGGCATAGACAGACTCTATTACCTGTCCTGAGAGCCTTGCCGCCCCAGCCTCAAGCTTTGCCTCGAACGCAAGGTCCTGCATGGCCTCCTGGATATCCACGAGTTTTCGCATCCGTCGTTCGCGTGCCATACGACGGTTGTGAATCATGCCGCTGATATGCTCGGGCTGGGGCTTCAGTCGCGGGAGGGGACGGTTCGCGAAGGAGGGGCGAAGGAGGCCACCTGTCATGATGGGACGGTTTGCGAGTCTGATTTGCCAGGCGCGTTCTTTTTCCGCGAGAGAGAACCAGTAAGCCCGTTCGTTCCTTGCACGGATAGCACCAGAAAAGCGCTTCAAGTCGTCTTGTTGACGCTCGTCACCTGCATTAGCTCTCTTGAATTTGTCAAGGTACTAGGTGGTAGAGCGTTGGTTTGCGTTGAGGATATTTAGAATTATGTGCACCTTGTAACCCTTTTCAAGGCCGCGTTTTGTGGCATCTGTGCCAGTCAAGTGTCTCCTCTTTCGAAACTCAAACCGAACGCGCTGTTTAATCTGTTGAAATTATTGAAGAGGCAATTACACCCAAGAAAAAGACGAACATGCCTCTTCACTGGGTGCTTCTCTCAGCAAACCTCTATACAACGACCATAACGTTGGAACCCTATGCGCAGCAAGTTTGAAAAATGGCACACGAGGGCGAACACGTCTCAACGGGGAAATGAGACGTGCCAAGTTGGCACGGAAGGTCAACGATTCTTGTGTTGGCGCATGAGGAAGTTGCATTTGGTATTACTAATCTCATGTGACGATGCGAATAGATAGCTTGTTACAATGACATATCGTCCCAGACCAACTGAATCCTATTTTAATATATAGCATGCCATGAGGTTTTCAAGAATCTAGCGACTACAATTCATACTCCCCGGATTACATCTGAACAATCCCAAAGATACAAATTGACTAGTAGATGTAGGGGACAATGCGCCAAGGAACGAGTTTCTTGTAGGTATCCCAATCCTTGCCATACCTAATCCAGAAGCCGTTAGCTGTAAAGAACCTGCTGAAAGGAATGCAATACTTTTTCTGGCAGTGCTCATCATCGCGAAGTTGTCGGTGGATGAGCAAGACAGCGAAGTAGCTGACATAGAAATAGGTTATAGGGGTATTGAAACCCGTGGGCAGGGACCATGCGAAAGCCATGAGGAGATCACCGCTGTTATACATCAGATTACAAGCCTGTAGATAAACTTCGAGGAAGTCTCACAAATAATTTGGATGACGTGACCAACCCCACCATCCCGAGGTAAGAAGTTTCGATCCGGAGGCAGTAGTCATGTATTTTAAGTCTCGAGGGGACCGCTCAGCACGGGAACAAGGGTTAAGCATGTGGATGGGCTTACTTTTGGGATTAGATCCGTTGCGGAAATTGTTCTTCTCACCATTGGCATCTCTAAAAATATAGTAACCAGTGGCATTGGCGAGGATGATAGCAGTGGTCCATACGGGGCCAAGCTCGATCTGCTTAAAGACGAGATACCGAGCCTGAAGGGAATAGACGAATGGAACCCAAGACAGATCACCAATGGCCAGCATAAAACCGAAGCCATCGGTCGTAATATCCATTGTTGTAAATATGGCAGCCTGCGTCGGTCGTTAACATGTTGTAATGAAATTTAGAATTAAAAGAATACCTCGTTGAACAAACCGTCGACAACATACCAGCCCTGGAAAGCCAGTACCAGCCACATGGAATCGGTAATCTCAGTAAGACCCCCGCGACGGACTGCTTGTTCGCATGCCATGCTGATGTCAATGAGGAACCATAGAATGAGGCCAGGCCTTAGCTCATTGAAGGACTTGATGTCAAAAGAACCAATTGAAGGATTGAGCTCTCGGCCGATAAAGAACTGGTCAACATGGTGAGTGGAGGACGCGACACGGTGCACAGTTGCCTACGTCGTAGATGATGTTCCCTGAATTGCCTCCAAGAGCAAGAAGCTTGCCTTTGCGGAATGAAAACGCGTAACAATAAAGAGCCTGAGCAGTGGCCATCAGGACGGACGCAGTGACGAAGCCCACCCATTTTTCGTAGAGTAAGGTGAATGATGATGGCCCGAAACGGTAAATGGTTCCAACTGCCAGACCCAATGCCAGCAAGAATGTCGGGAATGCTAGTTAAGTTTGAGAGAACGTGTCCTGACACAAGCTAACGCGTCATACCATTGAGTCTGTACGACTTTTTCTCCCCAGTACGAAGGGTTGTTCCCTGAACCCATTCACCTGGTAAAATAAACCAGGCAATGACGGTGTACGCGTACCACGCGAGATATACGAGGAAAGCCTGTGTGTCCCAGAGAGAAGTCCACCAATCCGGGTTGGTCACGGAAGCCACGATCTGGTCGGGAATTGTTGAGAGGTTTGGTGTACATCCATTTGTCTCGGAACAACCAAAATAGAGACCATATGTGATTGCGGGGACAGTGAGGGTGACGAAGAGGGCACCCGGGGGGCCAAAGAAGTCGTAGGAGGTGGTGCGGGGTGCGAGCTCGACGTGGGAGTCGTCTTTGGACATGGTTGAGTGGTGACTGATGGGACAAAGTCGCATGATCACTTCTTGAGACTTACCATCAACTTCCGAGATCGGTCTATATGGCTCACCAATCCGCCAGAAACATACTCTCATCTTCTATAATTTACATGTTCGCCTTATAGCTATGGCTCTGGCCCAACAACTTGCTGAGCTTGCACTGGCCAACTCGCAAGGCCTCCTCAAGTATCTTTCATCTTCCTCGACGTCATAGCTGCGAGCTGATCAGCACTTCCAGCGACGACGAATATCGCCTTCTTCGTCAGAACCTATTTGAACAACACTCCACTAGTACTTTGGTTCCTGTTGAAGCACCCATCTTCCCTATTGCTGGTCCTGGACGAACATGTAAGCTATATCCTTACTTATCTCCTCATCACTTCTTATCGCTCTGTACAGCATCTTCACGCCGAGTACGGATCGCAGACACCCCAATCATCCAAGAATCCCCTGCATCTCGCGAATCATCCGCCCATAGCAAAATTTCATTCGCTGCTAGTGTGACCAGGCTACTTAAGCGTGGAAGTGGCGACAAGGGCCCCGCCTCACCAGACGCTCCGTCTACACCGCCCAGTAAGCGGAGTCTGATCCCACGATTGCACAAAAAAGCGAGCCTATTGTTATCTGGCAACAAGCGCCTTACTAGTACAATTGCTAGTACTTCCACGATACAACCATCATTTATGGACACTACCCGGACACAGCGCCCACTTACTTCTCCTTTGCGATCTTCACAACGGACCACTATTCCCACATTTCCCTCTGCCCATCTGGACACGTCCTCTTCTTCGGAGATCTTTGATGACAGAAATCTTTCCACGGTCAAGGATATCCGCGCCGCCATCATCGCCACAGAGGCAGAAGCAGAGCGTCTTTTAGAGGCTTTCAACGATGTAAAATCTTTGACTTCATTTCGTGTTACTCAGCAAAGTGCACGTCGCCTTCGTGCCCCCACTCCCGAGCATGTTACCGCCGTCATGGACGGGTCAAATTGGCGAAAGTATACACCTACCCAATATTCCCAGCCCAAACAAAAGGTATATTACCCTGTGCCCACCGGTGAAAAAGTGAACGACGGCTCATCCATCCACTCTATCTCGCCCTCGGTCAAGATGGGTTTGTCACGCTCGAAGTCGATATCATCCTTGAGAAGCAAGTTGAACCCCACGAACGCGCTCTCGGCTCGTGTATCTGCATCTGCTTCCTCTCCACTGCCCTCTATCTTGCGCAGAAAAAACTCTATGTCGTCTGTAGCCTCGCAGGCGAGGTTCGGCATCACTTCCGATGTGAATTTATCGCGGAGTCATGACCATCTCTCCCTATACAAACTTCCAGAGGCAGAGGATAGCATGGATGCTGACGGTCCAGAGTCGGTGGACATGGACGATCATCCCGAAGTGTATGAGATCCAACGACGCAGGGATGAAGTAATTGCGCGGTACGACGCTCGTCTCGAGTATCTCCAAGCAAAGTTGAAAAGCGCTGAGCTCCATGAGCGACTTTTAAGGAGGTGATTCCTGGGTAGTCAATGTGCTATTTATTGACGCTTTCACGGCCATGGACTAACTGTGGACTATTCTACTAGTGGTATAATACTGTGTAATCATCGGGTTGATAATTATAGGTCATGATACGTGGATGCCTCTGGTTCATCCACATCTATTGCCATTCTCGGCATGCTCTCTCTTGCAATTGTCCTTGAAGATGTGAGGCATTTGATTTTGTGTGACGTATGTCGGCGTGACAATGTGTTATTCCGGCGATCACTTGTAGCAGTGATCAGCCCCAACCCCAAGCAAGAATGTCAGTTATTAGTCTCCTCCGAGTTCTGCATCTCCTTGGAAACTAACAATCACCCACCACGTCCGTCATGGGCAAGCCATTGGAAACTCAGGTATCAAGCAACAGTCTTACTGTGCGCGACAATCGTACTGGCAAGGTCTACAATGTCCCGTGAGTACCTCTTACACAATATCAAATTCGAGCACGGTTTTCGACGCCGGGTACTCGGTATTACGTGGCCATCGACTGATGCCTCGTCTCTTTGCTCAGAATAGAAGATAACAGCATCTCTGCTACTGCGTTCAAGGCCATGTCTGCACCTCAGACGCCTGGAGAACGGGAAGAAAACGAGACGGAAAAAGGTCTGAGAGTCTCGGACAGAGGGTTTTTGAATACTGCCGTTATGCGCAGTACGATCACGTACATTGACGGAGAGGCTGGAGGTTTGTTTACGGGTTTGATTATCAGTCTGCTTTACTGACTGGATGCGAGCTAGTCCTCCGCTACAGGTTGATAGAATCAATGCTTTGTCTTTGAAGACACTACTGACACTCTTTGTTCAGGGGATACCCTATCGAACAACTCGCACTCCATTCTTCACATCTGGAAACCGGTGTGTGGACTGTCTAGTCAGTTCGAGAGTAGTGTTGACGTTTCATGCACTCTAGCATACCTACTCATATACGGATCATTGCCTTCCGCGAACCAGCTGCTTGAATTCGAAGGCGAAGTCATGCACCACGGCACAGTTCACGCCGATGCAGAGCAATTCTGCCGGTCCTTCCGGTCGGTCACTGAACCTTGTCTGACTGGTCTCTGTCGATCTAAGTTTATATCACAAGATATGACGCACATCCTATGGCCATTCTGACGAGTGCTTTCGCGTATATGGGGTCCTATTATAGAGAAGCCAATCCCTCTTTGCAGGGTTTGTCTTTTATCCTTTCTGCGTCTGCACTTCTTGATACAATTCGGGGTTTTCAGGACAGAATATCTTTACCCGTGGTGATAAAGCATCACTCGAACTCATGGACAAACAGATATATCGACTGATCGGAAAAGCAACTACACTTGCCGCGTATGTAGTGTTGAATATTAATTTTGAAAAGAGCTGATATTCTTTCGAAATCTAGTATGGCATACCGTGTGCGCCAAGGCCGGGACTTTGTTACGCCTCCTACAGGACTCAGTTATACTGGCTCGTGCGTCTCCGATGTTGGTATTCTTCCCCCTGAGGGAGTCTGATCTAAAATGAAGGTTTTTATACCAAATGGACCATCTTGGCGAGGAAAATTACGTGCCTAACCCTGTGCTCGAAAAGGCGCTAGACGTGCTATTCTTGCTTCATGCGGACCACGAGTTAAACGCCTCGGCGACCACGGTCTTGCAGACCGGTAGCTCGCTTGTGGATCCTTATTCTGCAATAGCGTGAGTGTCATCGATATTATATTTTTGCATTGTAAGATGAAGCGTCTGGTGATTTAGCGCCGGCTGTGCATCGCTCTAGTGAGTTTCACTGCAATTTTTGAAGTAATTTTTTCCTCATCGACTGAACTGTCGAAAAAAGTGGACCATTACATGGTGTGCCATTCCTTATGTCTGATCATTGAAGGTGCTGAACATGACAAACAGGTGGTGCCAATGAGGCCGTCATTCGGATGTTGATATCAATTGGAAAGTAAGCTGGATTACTCGTCAGAGATGACTTTCGTTAAGCGTTCTTTAATTAGACCGGAAAACGTTCCTGCGTTCATTGAGGCCGTGAAGAAGCGTGAAAAGGTGCTTTCTGGTTTTGGTCATCGGTGTGTACATGCAATACAACATGTAGATCGGAACTAATAATTTGGTCTTGAAGTGTCTACAAGACAGTAAGTGTTTGTGGGTCCATGAGTAAGCAAAAATAACAATAAAGTGCGACATAGTCGGATCCCCGCTCTTTCATTGTTCGCAAAACAGCAGATGAAGTTTTCAAGATGTATGGATACCGTAACGTGATCAACTTCTGTCTCTGACATGTCTTTTCCAGTACTGGCAAGGATGAGCTTCTCGAGACAGCAATGGCACTCCATGATGCTGCAATGAAGGACGAATACTTCATCAAGCGCAAACTTGCGCCGAATGTTGACTTCTGGTAAGCATTTCAACATGATCTCTTTTCATGCTAACTGTTCTGTAGGAGGTAAATTTCTAGTGTCCCGAGTTTGTCATGTTACTGATCGTATTATTACAATCACAGCGGATTGATATACCGCGCTATGGGTGCGTCTGATTGTAGACATGAAGGTTGATATCACGAATCATTTGTCATTTTTAAGGCTTCCCTCTTGATTTCTTCCCGGTGTTATTCGCTGTGCCGCGGGTTGTTGGATGGCTTGCGCACTGGCGGCAGGTATGGAACCGGAAGTGTTTGTTGACATCTGTGCTCACCACATGCAGATGATGCTACAAGAAGGAGGTGTCAAGATTTGGCGGCCTCGACAGGTACGAGAACGTTTCCACAATGCACACGTAATGAAGTATCTAAAATTGGTGTAGATCTATGTAGGGGCTGGAAAACGTGATTATGTCCCGGTCGACAAGCGTGTAGCTGTCGAGGGTCTAAGGTTGACCCCATCAAAGGTCATCCATTCTGGGTAAGTCTTTTTTCCGTTGTGGCGAGTGGCCATGACAACCCGTTTCTTTTCAGTATAACAAAACGAACAAACCTCGCTTCCTTCAAGGGTCAAGTTGCACCGAAACTGTAGATACTTATGTTTTTAGTGCTTGAGCTTAACAATGGATGGATTATGGATTCAAGGAAAAGAAAGGAAGCATGAATGATCCTAGGAAACAATTGTCGGATCAGACGGGTGTGTTGTGTTGTGTTTGCTGCTACAAAATGAAATGAGATGGGTAAATCAATTTCTACCCCTCGCTTTCATCGCGTGCCCGCCCGTTCCCTCTTTATAACGCCTCACCGCCGTCTGCATCGTCGCAAGATGTTCTCCACACTCCTTACCGCTGCGCTCCTTGCTGCCCCCGCTCTTGCTGACTTTGCTATCAGCACTCCTCAGTTAGTCCAGGTACGCACCTTGTCTTCTATTCGGCCCACTGCTAATGCTTATCATTGCTTTTCATAGTGCCAACAGGCTGAAATCTCGTGGGCGCCTACGACTGGACCATACAACCTCATCGTTGTCGCCGCTGAAGACCCTTGCGGTGACCCTCTGTACGTGTCCTTTGTTTTCGTCCCTTTCTGATCTTTTTATAATCCTTTCTGATGTAGCTTTGATCTCGGCGACCATGACGGCACTTCTATCCACTGGACCGCGGCCCTTCCTGCCGGAGCCCAGGTCCAGCTTTCCTTGGAGGACTCGACTGGCGACGAGGCGTGGAGTGGAGTGGTGAGTTTTGTGCGTATCGGACACCATCACCGCTGCTCACGACCATCGTAGATTACTGTTGGGAAAAGCAGTGATTCATCTTGCGTTCCTGCCTCTGTCAAGGACATCGTTCCGCCTGAAACCACGTCCGAGTCCGCCTCGTCCTCAATCAAGGCTTCCTCGACCAAGGCTTCGTCCTCGGCCAAGGCTTCGTCCTCAGCCAAGGCGACCTCGACGACCGACGCCAGCTCGACGGCCGTTGCCGGTGGAACTACGTGAGCGTTGTTGTCCTTGAGAATTTTTCGGGATCTGATGCAATATACAGTTTGGTTGTCACACCCACGGCGACCGTCGCTGTCCCTGCGTCGGTCGAGGACCCCGCCCCTTCGGCTGTCGGCGCCGCCGCTTCCAATCCTCTGCTCGGCAACGGCGTGCCTTCCGCACGCCAAAGCGCCCCGGTGGTTCTCCTCGGTGCACTTGCTGCGGTGCTCGCCTTTGCTTTCTAAGCATGCATGATACCCCTCGCGCCACGCGCTCTATGACTCGAGCGAATCACCGGCTGTTCAATTGTTCCTTCCGGTGCAGGAATCGTCGTGGCTTGCAAGCTCCTTTTTTTCTTCTTCTTTATGTTGGTTGGGCGGTTCTGTGAATTCCCGCTGTATTTTTTTCAGGTGTGCCCGGTGGTGGGATGGGTTTTTATAGTTTACCTCGATTTTTTTGGTGGATGCTTGAAGTATTGAAAATCAAAAGTCGAGCTGGGTGTGACTGTGTTGTTTTCTTTCTTTTTTTTTTTTTTCTCTCGGCGGGTTGATGATACACATCGATATGTACTGCTGTGTTTCTATCTATCGTTAATCTTATTTTTTCGATACCCATCTGCGTAGTTGATCACTTGATATCGATCGATACATGAGCACTTCTGCACCGACACCGACACCCATGGCACAACCGCCGGACTGGCACAAAGTGTGAGGCGCACCCCGCTCGCCCTTCCGCGCCGTGATGATGATAATGACAATACACCCACCCCAAGAACGCTCGAGATACCGTTCGCGACGCACAAGCACGCGCTGTTCGCGAAGCAGACGATCGAGGTCGACGCGGAGCTGCAGCCGCAGGCCGTGCGGCGCACGCTCGAGGTGAGAGATGGGGTCCTCGTCGCGTGCGTGTGTCTTTTGGCTTTTGGCCGTGGCTTTTGTGGGGGCTGATGGGATGGATGGATGCATGTTGGCAGGACGTTTGAGACGCTTACGGTGCGCCTGGCGCGGCTTACGACGAATGCGTTTTTGGAGAATGTGGATTTGGTCGTGCGTACGCTGGCGGAGTTTGGTGCGGAGGCGGAGCGGGCGGGGCGGGGCGGGTAGGACGCGCGATGCGCGCGACGGGCTGCTGCCCACCTGCATGCTTATTCCACACATCAGAATGAGGTTACGAATATATATCTGCCTCATAAACCAACATTCTCGCTCCGTTCATCTAGCGTAGAGATATGTATTATTACAGATTTCACTCCTCCTTGGCGTCGGCCTTGCCCTCCGCCATCGCCATCGCCTTGGCCTTCTGCTTCTTGCTCTTCTTGCTCTCCCGGAGGTTGCGCGCGAGGAGAGACTTGAGCGTCTCGTCCTCGAGCTCCTTCTCCGTCTTGACGAGCTCGGGCTTGTACCACACGGGCGGGTGCGTGAGGAGCAGCGGGCCGGCGGGGAGCAGCGCGATGGTGAAATGGAAGCCCGCGACGAACGTCTTGGCAGGCGTGAAGCTGCGGCCCCGACGTGAATCGAACGAAGCGTGGCAGGCGCGGGGCGGGGACTCACATGACTTCGTACGGCTTGACGAGGCTGTGCTGCACGGCCTCCTGGAGGCCCATGCGCGCGCGCTTCTCGTCCTCGAGCGCGCGGACGTTGAACGGGAACGCGCCGGCTTTTTTCTGCACCTCTGAGAACACGGCGCGCGAGGTCTTCATCTTGAGCTGGTACGTCACCGTCGAGTCGCGCTGGTAGATCGTCGTGCGGGAGTCCTCCATTCGCGCCTGCGTGGTGTCAGCCGGCCGACGGTGCGGCGTGAGAGGGAAGAGGGGGGCGGCGCACCTTGCCGTCCTCGCCGGACGAGATGAGCACGTCCATGCCGTACACATCGCCCTCTGCGAACGTCACAGTGTCGAAATCGCGCTTCTGCGCCTCGCTCGGGTTGAGGATGATGCGCTTCTTCCCGTCAATGACGTTCTGCGTCTGGTTGCACGAGAGCATGCCTGCGCGGGGGGGGGGGGGGCAGAAACACGCGTGGGCCGCGCGCGGGGCGGGGGGCACGCACCTTCGACGGGCTTGCAGTCCCAGGCGGCGGCGACGCTGCCGACGACGTCGGTGACGCCCCAGTTCTTGTTGCCGACTTTGATCGTGCGCATCGCGAGCTGGGCGGCGTGCCACGCGGCCTTGACGACGTCGGCGCGGCGGCCGGTGGCGGGTGCGTCCGGGGTCGCGCCGACGACGAGCGTCTCCGCGCTGACGGCGGCGAAGCCGTCGATGTGCGCGCCGAGCTGGATCTTGACGACGTCGTCCTTGGCGAGGGTCTGCTCGGACTGCGGGTCTGATCTGTGGACGCGACGGGTTCAGTGCGCGGCGCGGGGTGGCACGGGCACGGGGCGGGGCGGGGACGTACGATAAGGGGGAAAAGTGCGCTACGGCGTTGTTGACGGAGATGGAGGTCGGGAACGCGATGCCTGTGGGGCGTGGTTAGCGGCGCGGGGGCGCGCGGGGCACGCGGCGACGCACCCCTGGGGACTTTGGCGCCCTTGACGGATTTGGTGTATACGCTTGCGGTGGCGGCCTCGATGAGCTTGTCGCCCTCGACGCAGAGGTCGATGATCTTGGCGCCCTCGACGGCGAGCTCGACGAGTTTTTTCGTGACTCCGTGGATGATCTCGGCAGCCGTCTAAGAATACATGAATGAGATGTTGCTTGGGGATCAGAGACAGAGCGACCTTGTACTTGGAGAGCTCGGTCTCGGCAGCGGACGCGGGCTTCTTGTCGTCGGCGGGGGCGGGGGACGCTTGCTCGGTGTCAGACATGGTGTTGCGAGAGAAGGACGGCTGTCGCGCGGTCCCGAGGTCTGTTATCTAATCGCATCTGATCGTCTCGGATCGGTCTGATCCCGCCATGTCTAGCCATGCACCCTCGCAGGCGGCGAGGCGATTCCCGCCCGCGGCGGCGGCAGGCCCCGGCCCATCCCCGCCGACCAGGCCTTTGCGGGGCGCGTCCAGGGCGGCGGCACGCGCCGCCAGGTCTTTGGCGCGAGGGCAGCGGCTACCCCGACGACGAGCGTGCGTCGATGGCCAAGAACGCCTCGGCGTGCGAGGACATTGAGAGATACTGACCGAGTGTAAGCATATTTGTAATTCGCTGTAGGGTATATCTACGACGGCCAAAGGACCGAGAATACATACAATAGTAGTGTGATAGACTATGCAAAGCAAAAATGCGAGAGTAGATGGGTTGCGAGAGATTCACGGCTGGCGCTTGCGTGCGACAAAGCCGTGGATGGAGCGGCAGAGGGCGGGGGGCTTTCCTGCAAAGACGTCAGAGGGGTCGGAAAACTGCTGGACCTTGGCGCGCCAGACGTGCCAGTCGGGGCGCTGGCCCGGCGGCTCGTCCCACGAGAGCTGCGACATGAGCGTGCGCATCCCGATGCGGTCCGTCATGTCGCTAGGAGGACGTCAGCGACGCACGCACGCGCAAGGCCGGCGACTCACTTGAACCACGCGGCCCACTCGTCGTCAAACGACTCGCGGATGGACGACTTGATGTTGCCCGGGCCCGAGCTGGCGGTGTGGCCCGAGGGCGCGCTCGCGTTCTTGTGCACGACCTTTGCGACGTTGGCGTCAAAGAGTTTTTTGTACTCGTGCCAAATGTCCTCCTTGCAGGCCGCGACGACGTGGACGGTGCTCGCGAGGTGCATCTGGGCAAACTCGGTGGTGTACTGGTCGGCAGAGTCGGCCGCGGGGACGAGGGTGGCGGTGTCCCAGCGCGAGGAGGAGGTGGACGCGCTGCAGCTGCGGACGAGGGCGGGGGAGCCGGTGCTGGAGCTCGAGTTTGCGGGGAGGAGGACGTGGAGCGGGGGCAGGCAGCGGACGTCGGCAAAGAGACGGGTGAGGTGGAAGGGCAGGACGGCGAGGACGTCGACGGCGACGGCGCGGGCGGCGAGCATGGCGAGCCACGCGGCGCGGAGGCGGGAGTGGTCCTGGAGGTCGGAGGAGCGGTCCTGCGGGGTGGCGGGGCGGAGGGCCGGGGAGGAGCGGTTGACGAGGGTGAGGGACGAGTCTTTGGGGAGCAGCGGGCGGCGGGCGTGGCAGGGGAAGATGGGGTCCTCCTCGATGACCTGGGGGCGCGTCAGCATGCACGGGCGGCGGGGGGCGCGCGTACCTCGATGAGGCCGCCGGGCTTGAGCACGCGGGCGGCTTCCTGGCAGGGCGTCAGTGGGAGATTGGCAAGAGAGGTGGATGCGTGCCTCTAGGACGTGTCCCCACTGCAGGCGGGTCAGCACAGCACGGGGGGCGGGGGGCGGGCGCACCTTGTTCTCTGGGACGCCGAGGCCGACGTTGACGACACGGACGAGGTCAAAGTAGTTGGAGTGGAAGGGCAGGGGGTCGAGGCTAGGGGCGGTGAGCAGACGAAGCGGGGGCGGCTGGGGACGCACAGGTCGCCGTGGACCCACTTGACGCGGTGGGCAATGTCGCGGTGGTGGCTGCGGACGAAAGACTGGAGGAGGTCTGGCTGGACGGCGCGGGCGTCAAAGCCGACGACGACGCTGTTCTGCGGGGGGTGAGCAGGGCCGGGCGGGGGCGGGGGCACTCACGGGCCATGCCTTTGCGGCCTCGAGGGCCCAGTAGCCGCAGCCGCAGCCGAGGTCGAGGACGACGGGGGGCGGGGCGGCCAAGCGGTGGAGCGTGAGGCCGTGGGTGCGGCTGCGGAGCATCGTGTTCCAGACATCGCTGGGGTCGGTGGGCAGGCGCGCAGACATTGGCAGGAACAGACCGCATCTCATCTTTTTCGCCCATCATCGCCGCCAGTGAGGGTCCCTGCCGTGCGAACTTTTTTGTCCCACGTGCCCGCGTCCCACCCCGCTGCCCTCCGACTCGCATCCCCATGTTTGCGCGTGCCCTCGCCCTCCGCGCGGCCCCCCTCCGCGCGGCCCCCCGCTGCTTCGTCTCCACCGCCGCAGACCCCCAGCTCGACGGCTACCCCCAGCTGCCCTTTGTCTCCCGCCAGCACCTCTCGCCGTACGGCTGGCAGGACCCGCTCATGCGCCGCAACTTTGGCGATCCCGTGCGTTTGCTGTACTTTTTCCCCACTCACGCTCATGCATGCACAGCTGCACGAGGAGGAAGAGGTCCTCTCGATGTGGGGCCCCGACGTGCCCCCCGTCCCGCCCGCGAGCGCCGCAACACAGTTCCTCGTGGCCGTCTCGGCGTTTGTCGGGTTTGGGTTTTTCGTCAGGTACGGCCTGCTGCGCGACCCCCCCGCCGTCCGCCGCGAGTACCCGTACGGCGGCCTCGTGACAGAGCTCGGTGGCCTGGACGCAAACAAGGTCGGTCGTGTGTCTGGGGGCCGACGTGGCACTGACGGATCTGCAGGCGCGGGAAGCAAAGTAGTTGGTAGATACAAAATGTTAGCAACTTGTTTCGATCAAGTGACCTCGGGGTGGCAGAGTATGGGCCCCGCGCGCTTCCAACTGCGCCATGCTGCTGTGTGGAGCAAGGCAGTAGGATAGTAATGAGTGGACACGTCGTCGACCATCCTCATCAAGGCAGTGCCAGCAGCCCCTGAGCGCACCGGCCATGGTCGTGACAAGCTCGCCGCCGAGCCACGCCCACGCACGCACGCCGTCCTTTTTTTCCTTCCGCAAGCCCCCAGCGCCTCACCACCTGCGCACCAGCTCCATGGGCAACAGCGGCAGCGGCGCCGCACCCGCCGCCCCGCCCACCCCGTCGCCCGCACGCACCCCGTCCGTCCAGCGCCGGCCCCTCTCCCAGCCCCAGGCCCAGCCCCAGGCCCAGCCGCCGCCCCCGCAGCCGTCCCAGCCCCCGCCGCTGCACCCCGAAATCCGCTCCGTCGTCCAGCTCACCACCGCACACGCACACAAAATCTACTACTCGGGCCCCCTCGTCCGCCGCATCGAGCGCCGCGCCCCCGACGCCCAGCAGCGCCACGACGAGGTCTGGTTCGACGTCTGGGCCCAGCTCGGCGGCACCACCCTCAGCATCTGGGACATGGCAAAGGTCCAGGAGGCCAGCAAGCAGGGCAGGGAGGTGCCCCCGACCTACGTCAACACCACCGATGCGGTAAGCCAAAGCCACGCCGATGCCCCCCCGCCACGCTCACCCCGCCCCAGTTCTTCCAGGTCATCGGCGCCGTCACCATCCCCGAGCGCCCGACGAGCCCCGCGCAAAAGTACGCGCACGTCTTTGCCGTCAACACTGCAGGATCCAACGTCCTGCTCTTCTCGTGCCCCGACGCATTCACGCTCAAGTCGTGGGTCTCCGCACTCCGCCTCTCCTCCTGGGAAAAATCCCGCCTCGAGGAGATTTACACCGCCCACCTCCTCCGCATCGCACACAAGCGTAAGCACACTCCCCGCCCGCCGCGCCCCGCTGACCATCCCCCGCAGAGCCCGACATGCCGTCGACGCTCGCGCGCGGCCGCCTCGAGGGCTGGGTCCGCGTCCGCATCGCCGGCCAGACAGACTGGAAGCGCATGTGGATGGTCATCAGCGCCGCCGCGCACCCCGACCGCCTCGGGCCCAGCGAATCCGGCGTCGTCGGCGGCGTCGGCGGCGTGCCCACGCCCACGCCCGCCGCGTCGCTCCCCAGGAAGAAGAGGATCTCCAACCTCTTTGCCGCCGACGCCGCCGCCGCCCCCGTGTTGCCCCTCAAGCCCCTCGTCGCCATGTACGCGTCGCAGCGGCCCCGGGACAGGAAGCGCGCGCTGCTGTCGTTCAGGGACGTCACGCAGGCGTTTGCGGTGTACCCCGAGCGCCCCGAGCTCATATCCCGCAGCACGCTCATCAAGGTCGAGGGCACGTTTGGGGACGAGGAGATGGCGGCGGGCATGCACGACCGCGAGGGGTGGCTGTTGGTCATGCCCGAGTTTGACTCGGGCGCTGCAGACGGGCAGGAGGAGATGCTGAGATGGGTCGTTGGTATGCACGCGCTGGTTTTCGCTGCGTCGTGGTGTGCTCAGAGTTTGCCTTGCAGCGATCCACGACGCGTTCGAATTGTACGGGCGCCCCGAGATGTGGACGTGGGACCCCCGCGATCCCGTCTCTCTCATGTTCGCGTACCCCGTCGGCCCAAACAAAGACGTGCGTTCTTGTACCAGTACACTAACCCGCCGCTGACCCGCCACAGCTCCTCTTCCTCGCGCGCGAGCTCGCAGAGACGCTCGACCCGCGCGACGAATCCACCGCCTCCATCCGCTCGCGCCTCATCGGCATCCTCCTCGACCGCATGCGCGGCCACGAGCTCGTCCAGCCGCCGCGCTCCGACAAGCCGCCCACCCTGCCCCCCATCGGCAGCACCCCACAGCGCCCCGCCGCCGGCGCAGGCGCAGGCGCCAGCGCCAGCCCGCCGCCGGCCGCCGCCTCTCCGGGCACGAACTTCCAGCTGCCCCCGCTGAGCTTTAGCGGCGCGACGCCCCCGGACGACGACAAGCCGCTGTCGCCCGTGAGGAGGCAGGCCGACGCGGACGCGCCGCCGCCGCCGCCCCTGGCCGCCCACGAGCCGGGCCCGGGTCCCGTGCTCGCGGGCGCCTCCGCGGCTCCGCTGCCGCCCCTGCCAGAGGCGGAGCCGTCGGCACGCTCCCCGTCCCTGCGCAGCTCGGTCGTCGCCGCGGCGTCTGCCCGGCGCAGTTTCGACAGGGCGTTCCCCGCGCCCTCCCGCGTCGACTCGACGGTCTCGTCGATTTCCGTGTTCAGCAAACCGCAGGCTGATGCGGAGGGCGCGCGGCCGATGTCTGTCGTGGGCGGTGCGGCACCGGCGCACTCGCCGCCGTCGTACACGGCGTCGTCGCCGCCCGTCTCCGTGTCCCCCCCGGACTCGACGCTGGGGCCGGGCCCGCCGCTCGTGACCGTCCCGAAGCGGAGCGTGTCCGTGCTCACGTCCCCGCACTCGATATTCAGCACGGACGAGGAGGCGGACCGCGCGTCGGTGCTCTCGTCCCCGCACTCGATTGGCGCGGCGCCGCCCGCGCTCAAGTCGCCGTACTCTCCGCATGGCACGATCAGGAGCCTTGATGGGCGCGGCTCGGTGGACCGCGACCGTGCGCCGGCGATTTCGATCTCGATGGCGGCGGCGGCGTTCAAGCCGGAGGATCATAACCTGCTCAATGAGGCGGGGGCGCTGTTTTACATGCAGCAGCAGCAGCAGCAGCAGCACGCCGAGGACCTGCACCGGCGCGTGCCGACGACGATTGACGAGCAGAGCGACTCGGACGAGAGCGATTCGCAGCCTGTGTCGTCGAAGCAGTCGACGGTCGTCGGCTCCGTCCCTGCGGTGAACGTGAACGTGACGGCGCACGCAGGCGATGGCCCCGGCCAGCCGGTGCGCCAGAGCACGCCGATGCCGTTCTATGCGAGCGCGAGCGCGAGCAAGACGGGCGGGCCGGCGGCTGGCGCTGCGGCTGACCAAGCGAGCCCCCCGCGACAGGGGCTCGGACGGAAGCCCTCGGGGGCACGTGCTCAGGCATCAACACGCAGTTATAACCCGGCTGACAGCATCTCTTCTCGCCAGGTCACTGAGGAGGCGGACGTGCACCCGCCCAAGATGGATTCGCTACGCACGCAGCCGCAGCCGACCTCGGACGTTGACCTCGATGCGCTGGCGGCGTTGTCGTATTTGGCGGTGGATGACAGGATGCCGCTGCCCGAGCCGAAGATGGGTGCTGTGGAGCCGTTGAGTGTTAGGAAGGGGTCGGAGGGTGGGGCCGGGGAGCTGGCGTACAAGTCGTCGTTTGCGCCGTCGAGGCAGGCGGCGGAGAGGAAGGCAAAGGTCCAAGCTCAGCAGGCTGCGCATCAGATTGCGACGCACAAGCCGGGACGGGTGAATGGGCGCAAGGCCCAGGCCGCCGGGTCGTGGAACGAGAGCAGCGAAGAGGAAGAGGAGGACGAGGAGGAGGAGGATGACGATGATGACGATGCGGATTCCGATGCAGAGCCGGCGTTGGCGAAGAAACAGAGTACGGGGTTTGCGTCGTCGTCGAATTCTCTGGCGCTGCGCCAGCAATCCAGCGACCACTCTGGCGAATCGCAGCAGTCCCATTCGCATCTGCGGCCTCCCCGGTCTCTGCCCCAGCTTCCGGGGAACAGCCATCGTGAGTTGTGACCGTGTCTGCTTCTTCTATCGAGCTAATTGGGCATGCGCAGAAGACGATTTCAACCCCCCGCGACGCATGGCAGATCAGTACGCGGCACCCGCGGCCGCGCCCACGCCGCCACGTATGCTGCAAGACGGCACGCAAATCCGCACGCAGGCCGAGTTCCCGCAGCCCGGCGCCGCGCGCCAGAGCGTCTGGAGCCAGGTCCTCGACCCGGGGCGCCCGGTGAACCACGAGCCGGCGCCCCCGCGCGCCGACACGTTCGTCCAGCTGGACGACCCGGCGGAGACGATGACCAAGGCGTTCACGCCCCAGGGCCTGCTTTCGGCGGGCATCCAGGATAAACAGGACCGCTCGGCGAAGAGGCAGGAAGAGCTCGCGCGGGAGACGGGTGCGTCGCTCATTAATGTTCCGAATAAGCCGCCGCCGCCGCAGATGGGTCTTCTTGGCGCGATTACTGCCCATGAGAGGGAGAGGAAGCGGGAGAGGGGTGTCGGCGCCGCGCTGACGGAGCGGGAGAGGGAAAAGCGGATGGCTGAGGATAGGCAGCGCCGGTTCGACGAGCACCAGCGGCAGCAGCTCGACCAGATGCAGCAGGGCGGCTCGATGTACGGGGGCCAGTTCCCTGCGTTCGGGATGAACCCCATGATGATGATGAATCCCATGATGGGCATGAACCCCATGATGACTGGGGGCGGCATGAATCCGATGATGACAGGCGGGGGAATGGCGCCGATGATGACGGGCCAGATGGGGTACCCGGGCATGATGCCGGGGTTCAACCCCCAGCATTTCTTTGCGGCCCAGCAGGCCGCGCAGGCGTACCAGCAGGCGATGATGGCGTTCTCGGTCGCTGGGTCGCAGATGGGTGCAGACGGCGCGGGGGGCGCGCAGCCGCTCAATCCGACCATGCCAGGGTTCGACCCGCGCATGTCGATGATGGGTATGCCGATGATGGGCGCTATGACTCCTGCCATGGGCATGCAGATGACCGGCATGTCGACTTTTGACGCGCGGTACCCGCCCAATGTGAACGATCCTGGCCTTGCCCCTCCCGCCGCGATCGGCGCGCAGGGTCCCGGCTCACGAAATAGCTCTCCGGCCCGCAGAAACTCTCCCCTGGCGCGTCCGACGGATAGCGGTGGACACTCCCTCCGCGCTGACAGCCCAAAACCTTAAGGATAACATCTCTATTAGAGACTCTTTTTTTTTCTTTCTTTCGATACCTTTTGTGCTCACGGATACTCTTTCATGCCGGATCTTACGTAATTTGGACCCTTAATCATTCATTGTGTCGTTTTCTTGTGTACGAGTCGTCGCGCTCATAGCTTGGAATCGAATGGTGGTTGCATTCAATGGGTGTAAAGTCCTTATGGAGTCTCCTGACGCCAGTAGGAAGACCGGTGCTGTTAGTTTGTTTTGCATTCGGTGGCTTGGTCTGAGGTTGACTTGCGAACAGACTGGAGACCGTCGAAGGGAAGATTATGGCCATTGATTCGAGCATCTGGCTGTATCAGTTCCAGGCGACTATGCGGGACAAGGACGGCCGCGGTCTCGTCAACGCGCACGTCCTTGGTTTTCTGCGTCGTATTTCCAAACTGCTGTTCTATGGTATCAAGCCGGTTTTCGTATTTGACGGTGGGGCGCCCGTGTTGAAGAAGAATACACTTGTACGCGCTCGTGTTTCGCGTTTCGCGTGCTTTCTCATGTGATGATTGCTGCAGAGAGGGAGGAGGGAGAAGAAGGCCGGCGCCGCTGCTAGCCATACTAAACTGGCCGAGCAGTTACTCGCTGCACAGATGAGGCGCGAGGCTCTCAATCACGCTGAGAGGTGAGTATATTCTCACTGGAGCGCACACGCAGTGTAATTGCATACTACAGCACGAAAGGCAAGGGCAAGAAGCCTGGTCCTGCCTCGGACGACAATACTGTGTATCTTGAAGATATCGAGTCTACTGCGCCCAAGGCTCCTCCCAAAAAGCAGCCTCCTACTCCGTCGTCTTCGTCTAAAAAAGCGAAATTCTACGATCACGACCCGTATAAGCTTCCGGACGTCGATATGGATGCAGCCGTCGCGAAGGCTACTCGGAGTGCGGCACCGGATCCCCGGCTTGCGACCGAGGACGAGCTCCGCGCGTTCATCGAGGAGATGCGTCCGGAGGATTTTGATGTCACATCACCTAGTTTTCGCGAGCTCCCTACGGAGGTCCAATACGAGATTGTGGGAGACTTGCGGCTCAAGTCACGTCAGACTTCGTATGCCCGGCTTCAGAAAATGCTGCGCAATGCCCCTACTCCTATGGACTTTTCGAAACAGCAGATTAAGAATCTGCAGCAGCGTAATGCTTTGACACAGCAACTTTTGGTGACGACGGATAGTATCGGGAGTGCACATATTTCTATCCCGATTCGCATTGCAAGTGAGCGAAATAAAGAGTACGTGTTGATGAAGAACGAGGGGGAGAGCGGGGGCTGGATCCTAGGGATTCGGGATGATGGCACCAAGCAGAAACCTATTGAGATTGACCAAGATAATCCGGTAGACGATAGTGATGATGATATGGAGGAGGTTCCAATGTAGGTCTCGAACGTTCGTATATCGTGTTACGCTGACAAACTCTTATAGAACTCTGCCCATGACTCCCGACCCAGACCTTCGTGAATATCAGCGGTCAATGGCTTTGTCTGCAATAGGGAATAGGTCGAGCCGGCATTCAGCATCAATACGTCGAATTGACCGGAAGACGGCGAAGAAACCCCTGTTTGACCTGGAAGGTGATGAGGATCTTTTACAGGACATGACGCCAGATCGACGGTATGTTGAAGAAGAGGAAGAAGACGACGACTTGCTTGCGATTGGCATACAAGAATCCCTCGAGTCTTTTGACCAAGAGAGTTCCCAAAACAAACCTCAGTTCGGGCCCCCTCCTCATGAAGCATCATCCTCCAAGCTACCATCGACTTCATCCCAGCTGACAAAGCATCTCCCAAAGTCGCCATCCCCTGATGAAAAATATGTATTCGAGTCTCCTTCGAGACTAGAGACGGCTCTGTCAATCGCAAACGCTGGACCTACTCGGCCGCCCCTTTTCCATACGCACAGTCCGAAGAATCAAACTCATAAATTTGGTCGACCAACGCTTCTGTCTTCATCATCTTACACCGACACTGTTGGTCGACTTTCGGAGTCCAGCGAAACTTTGCGTGCTTCCCAGAGCCCTCACAATGCAACACCAACGGAACAACCAAAATCAATCTCGGAGCACAAGTCTGCGTTGCAGGACAATGCAATTACAGTGTCTCATATTTTTCAGAAACCGCCAACAGCTCTTGAGGAGCTACAGTCCAACTCTGAGGATGATGACCTCGAAGAAGTTATACCGCCTCCTGCGGAGGATAACGGCACTGAAATTCAGATATCCACTTCCAAATTGGCAGTGGAAATTACGGAGTTTGCTGAATCGATTGATTCGGAGCTCGAGTACAATCCTGAACCTCTTGCTCCTGGTCCAATGCGGGCTATAAGTGCCGAGCCAACTCTTCATGCCGATCTTCCTCAACCATCTTCCTTGTCAACAGATGCATTGGAGACTAACCCTAGGGACACAAGAGAAGGCCCTCTATTTGCTCTTTCACCTAAAGATGACGATGTAGAGATCCCTTGGTCTCGTTCTCCATCACCTTCTCACGAATTGCCCACTATCTCATCCGGTAGGCCAAGCTCCCCAGTACACGAGGACTTTGATGCTGCCAAAGAAATGAATCCCGATGAGGAGGAAGGCGATTATGCACGATTTATCTCTCAGGTGAAAGGAAAGAACATTGAGGATGCCCGTCGCGAACTCGACGAAGAGATCAAGTCCTTGAATCAACAGCGAAAAGCCGCCATGCGCGACGCCGAGGATGTCACTCAACAGATGATAGCTCAAATCATGGTAAAAACGTTCACTAAATAGTTCGCTATTTGCCCGATTGATATTTCTATCCACACAGATGATGTTACGGCTCTTTGGTATACCATATATCACTGCACCTATGGAGGCTGAGGCACAATGCGCTGAGCTAGTGTCACTAGGGCTTGTTGATGGAGTAATCACGGATGACTCTGATATATTTCTGTTTGGCGCCCAACGCGTGTTCAAGAACATGTTCAATCAATCAAAGACAGTAGAATGTTTTTTACTCAGTGACCTCAGTCGTGATCTCGGTCTGGAACGAGACACACTTATCCGTTTGGCATACCTCTTAGGAAGTGACTATACAGAGGGGCTTCCTGGTGTTGGTCCCGTCGTAGCAATGGAACTCTTGAAGGAATTTCCAGGACAAGATGGTCTTAGCAAGTTCAGGGAGTGGTGGATGAGGGTCCAGTCAGGTAAGGACAAGGAGGAGGACAACAAGTCGAAGTTTCGCAAACAATTTGTGAATCCAAAACTCGTTCAATCGCTATCTTGTTCTGACTCTTGATCCAGAAAAGAAAGTTTAAAAACCTTTTTTTGACCGAGGACTGGCCTAATCCGGCCGTGGTAAGTCTTTGAATCACCTTTACGATGACTCTGCTGATAATTCCACCTATAAGAGGGACGCTTACTATCACCCCACAGTTGATAGTTCAGAAGAACCATTCAAGTGGGGCCTGCCAGACTTGGATGCCCTTCGCGCGTGAGTCTAGACTAGTAATCACATCAATACACGGAAATGGATCTTTTTGCCTAGGTTTTTCCATCAAGAGCTTGGATGGAGTCAACTTAAAGTTGACGAGATCCTCCTTCCAATCATACAAAGGATAAACAAACGTGGCCAGGTATGTCAACTTCGAACCGACGTTCATAATGTGATTGACTCTTGCAGGCTGCCGCGTTGAATAAACAAAGCAATTTGACGGAATTCTTTGATATGTCTACTGGCAGTGGTACATTTGCACCAAAGAAGCGGCAGGCATACGCAAGCAAACGATTACAGAACGTCGTTGACGACTTTCGACGGAAACGCGGACGAACCTCCGAAAGCTTTTCGTCGCGATCCCAGTCCGACGAACCAGAACCCATGCCTACCGGGAAGCGAGCGAAAGTTACCTCGAAAAGTCAGTCTCGGGAAAGCTCATCAAGGTCGACGAGAGGCCGGGGCAGGAAGATGACTGGCCGCGCAGGGATCTCGCGATCCAGGAAACGGGTGTCTGAGGAGGCACAGAGTAGCGATGATCTTGATGCACCAGACGCTACAGACGAGGCTTTGATTCCTCCTGATCCCGAATTTGTTGCTCGCCTGCGTCCTCGTCCAAAAATCAAGCAAAAAGTTTCTCAGGAAACGATTTTTGGTGAGGCGAATGAAATGGAAAGTTTGTAAGATTTTGTGCGAGTCAGGACGGCGCATTGGTAGATAATTTACTGTATCAATCTATTGAGATGGCGTTTTGCTAGATCCTGTTGACTTTGTGTCACGGACTTCAGCTTTGGGTGCGTTTTCGTAACTACTGAAGCCCAAGGATGCTTGTACAGTATCCTCGTCTGCATCAGGTTCCAACTGCCCTCTATTATTCCTGCGAGCTCTGTAAATTTACAATTAGTGGACTGCTTTGTCTATGCGGGAAAAAGAAACGAACCTGAAAAACGTATATGATAAGACGACATCCTCTACATTCTTACAGGCAGGATCTTCCAGGATATCTTTGTCAATGAAGAACAGAAGAGGCATGTCCACTTCCTCGCCTGCGAGAAGTCTCTGCTCTTCAAAACAGAAACACTCAACCTTGGAGAAATATGGAGCGACCTATGCGACCATATATTGGCATGATAGACTAAGACTAAGGCTGATCCGGCGTTACATACCCGATCTGGAGTGACATTATACGTCGCAATTCCGATGATATCTTTTGACGAAAGATTTTTTGCGGTGTAGAAAGCAAGACTCGTCTCACCAGGAAGTACACTTATAAATTTTTGCTGTGGCGTGAACTGCCAAGGCAGTTGTTCCGACCTATCTGCGTTGAAATGGACCTTGATTCGGCGTGCATTCTCAACTGGCACGAGACGCTCAGGCTCAAAGCGCCCGGTTCCAACCTTAGGAGTCCCGGCAAATCCAGTTGCAGCACAAAATATCCGGTACAGCGGTACTGCCGCATAGCTTGCACCAACAGCAATTATAATCTGGAGGAGATGGAAGAGTGGAAACACATATGGTCGGGTAAGACTTACGACCGCTGATGAATACATGAGCAGTGCTCTGTTCTTTGCGGCACGAGCTGCTTGCCGATTGAGTGATAACTGGTGTAATACATCAGGGTTTGAAGGAGACTTTGATGATGAAGCCTTGGGGAAAGACTTCGGTGACGAAGCTTGTGTCGATGTGTTCCGCCATATGTATGGCAAAGAACGAGCAGGCGCGTACCGACGTGTAGATGCCTATAAGTTCTTCGCTACTGATTAGCACAGATCATTCACTGTGATAAGCAACGCACAAAGAGTAAATGGTGGCTACACGCGCGCAGCGTGCCCGTGCGCTGGAAAATGGACATTAGGATGGGGTGAGTAAAGGTGCACGTGCCGTCAGATGTACGAATTCGGTCGTCAAGGTTGTCTGCTCCTGCCATGTCCTCAGCTTCGTCCTCCAAGCCACCAGCCGGGTCAGCTGCCTCTAACACTGTCGAGACTGATCTCGATAAGCTTCTCAGTCGGGAGGAGTCTGCATTCAACAGAGAAGTCGAAGTGGAACGCATTCTGAAGGCATTCAAACTAAAGTATGTGTTGAGGAGACCTTTCTGTCCTATAATCTCACTCCGTCTTTCACAGTCCATATGATATGTTAGACATAGAGGAAAATGCCACACCAGAAGCTATCAAGCGCCGATATAAGCAGTTGTCATTATGTGCGATTCTGTTCACCAATACTCAACAATAACACATTGATACATCTCACTCTAGTCATACATCCCGACAAGACCCCTCATCCTCGTGCCCCTGAAGCCTTTGACTTGTTGAAGAAGGCACGTTGTGGATTCCTTACCATTCCGAGTATATGTGCTCATTATAATTACCATAGGCTGAATCAGAACTTTCAGACAAAGACAAACGCGAGAACTTAGACGCTGTAATCAACCAAGCCCGCTTAATGATCCTTAAGGCGCTCAATCTCCCTTCATCCACGCCTGATACCGACCCGAATCTTAGGGGCCTC
This sequence comes from Termitomyces sp. T69sscA, assembly GCA_017657225.1. NCBI lineage: Eukaryota > Fungi > Basidiomycota > Agaricomycetes > Agaricales > Lyophyllaceae > Termitomyces > Termitomyces sp. T69sscA. The sequence continues at coordinate 111,953 of JAGGAQ010000008.1, forward strand.
GAACCGCCATACAAAGTCCGACTACGCCTGCAATCCAAGGAGCTTCTCATTGATGAAGAAGTGCGACGAAGAAAGTAGGTTTTTTCGTATATACAATGGGTGCTATTTCTCAATTGTTTTTAGGGCCATAAAGATGAATTTGGCAAACGAGGGCCTCGAAGCCAGAAAGAAGGACGAGGAAATTGCTGCAAAGAAGCGGAAAGTGCAAGAGGACAAGCAATGGGAAGGTATGTTATTTGTTGCAGTTCTCCATTGCATTCGCTCAGTCCTGTACATCTTTGGCAGATAATAGAGAGCAGCGTGTCGATAGCTGGCGCGCTTTCACTAAGGACACGAGGAAGAAGAAGAAGGCCAAGGTCGCTGTTCTTGGATAACGACTCCATTTTCTACTACGGAAGACTTGTGTGTATGTAAAACAGTTTCTAATCTGTGTAATCGATTCTTGACCACCTTATCCACTCACTATCTGTAACAACACTCTTTCTGCTGAATGGTTCGTGTATACGTTTGAAGAATCATACCGTACGGCATCAATTGCCTCGAGTTTGGCGTGGACTACAAACAACTAATCACTGATTCCTAGTGTACATAATAGTTCAAGAAAACGAAAAATATAATATCAATCAGAATCCGACAACTCGATGACACTCGACTCTATCCGCTGCCTTACATGTCGGGTCGGAACAGGATTGTTCTCCTTGTCGTCGTCGTCACTTTCCTCGATCGTGATGACCTCCGGCTCAATTTCCTCCACTCTTGTTCTGACTCCAACCCCCGACGATCCGCTCCCGACCGTGGAAATTGGCTGTGTGTTTGAGGGATGTTCCATGGCCATCTCCATGGCATCTAGGCCTGCGAACACGTCGTTGTCAAACACGATATCATCGTCATACTCGTCCGAGCTGACGCCCGTCTCGGCCTGCTTTTCTTTACCCTTCCTTCTCGATGATCCATTTACATTATTGTTGGTCAAGCTACCTGTCGGGTTCTGGTTCAATCCTCGTCTCACCCGCAACCTACCTAGAAAATTCAAAGCAAGGGCCCCGAAGTCGTCAACAAACCGTCTTTCTCCAGGGCTCAGCCACGTACGCAGATTCTTGTTATTTTCATCGTCTGACTGGGAATACTCGTCTTCGTGTTGTATTTCAAGCGGTGGCGAGAGATTTGGCTTGGTCTGGCGAATAGTTGGGGAAAGGGACATGATTGGTGTTCTTGAGCCGACAAGGGTTTGGGATCTTGATGTAATGGAGTCGGCGAAGTATGAGGATGTAGTCGCGTTAGCTCGATCAGAAGACGCTGCGATAGGACGGCTCGACGCCGGGGTTTCAGGCACTGGGATGCGGCGACGTCGATTTTCAAGTCCCTCGTCATCGTTTCCACGCTGTACTGCGGGCGGAGAAGGAGGGGGCGTGATTTCGCGTAAAGGAGAACGGACTACGGGAGGACATGGTACTGGAATTTGGCGAGCTACAACATTATTACTCATCACTGCCGTTGTTTCAGGTAGACTGTTGAAATTTTGCATGGTTAGTGAGATTGAATGAGTTTTTGGTTGAGAATTCACTTCATTCGTCCACGAAGACCCTTAGCAAAGTCGGCTTCACGATTTTCGTTGCGTTCTTGTGTTTCCTCACCCAGTAATATGACTGTCTTCGGTTCGAGCCATACAATCCCTTTCTGGACACGTACATCCTTCAATTTCAGCTGTGTAGTGTAAATGATTCAGTTAGTTCTTGATCATCAGCTCAAGTTAGTAGGCACCTTGTATCCAAGAGGAGTGTCTTGGAGGGACAATTGGGGCAGTGGGCGATACTCTATCGCTGGGACTGTCGTTGTACCATCTGTTAATTGGAAGTGAAGCATGCCTCTGGAATATTTTGGGATGGGCCCTTCCCCAGCAACATCAATGTCACCTTCTTGATTGGGGTCATCAACAATGTTTCCTTCCTTCATGCGTTCTTCCCTTGCAAGCCGTGTCTGGTTCAAAGAGAATGCACTGTGACCTATCTCTGTCAATGCGACAACCTCCACAAGTATTTCTTGCCCTGTTAGAACAACCTTTGTGTCTGGATGTGCTATATGGGTAGGTAGCCCAGTGCCTGGAAGCATTGAATCACTGAAATTGGACTGTAACAATTGGTATTCGATTTTCTTTGTGAGTGCATCAAAATCTGTGTCTGGGTCAAGGGGAAGGTCTGAGTTGATAACCCAGTCATAACACTGATCGAGCCACTCCTAGAATGCATGGATCTAAATTCAACCAAGGGCATAAAATGAGGGACCATACTGGATCTACACGTGGTTTCCTGAACCGTCCGTCGACCCACTTAATGACACGCTGAGAGGCAGGCATGGGTGGAAGCGAAGGAACAATTCGAACATCAGTTATGGCGCGTTGAGATTAGATCAGATGCATCACGTGGTGTTTTCTAACTTTTGAAGTAAGTAGGATGTAAGCTCGACGTGCAATGCTCCGACGGCGTCTTTCGCAGATGCGTCCGCTCTCGTCCGCTCCCAGCTCTCGCTCAAAAACACGCTCTACTCTCCTCCGTCTTCCAGTTCCTGACCTACGCCAAACTCTCGACCGATACCTTGCCTCGCTGGAACCTCTGCTGTTGGAGGATGAAAGGCTTGGGAAGTCTTCATTTGAATCCGCATACTCTCTTCGTTGCAAGTTGGCTCAATCTTTTGAGTCGGGAATTGGCAAGGTTCTGCAAGAAAGATTGCACGGTCCGCCCCCTCCGTCTTCGTATAAACATCCAATACTCAGCTTCACCAAGCGCTCGATAGAGCATCATCTTGTAATTGGCTTGATGACAACTTTTGGATGAAAAAAGCTTACCTTGAATGGAGGGCACCCCTTCTTATTAATTCCAACTGGTGGCTCGCGTTCCATGATGACGACCTAATACCCCAGAGTGCCTTGACTGGCGAGTCTAGCGACAATAGGGCTGGCATTACTCTTTGGCAAATTAGAAGAGCAGCTTGGTTGATACACAGGGTGTTGGAATTCAAGGGAAAACTTGACGAGTGCGTCTTCTAGGCCCGCGCCTGCTACTCGATTCTGATCATGTCTAAATAGTGGAGAAATTCATCCCGATACCACTCGCACAGGTTTGTCTTTACATGTAACGATATTCACGTGGTTAACTCTGACTTAGGCATATGGCTTCGTCAGAGCACGCAGAAAATGTTCAATACTGGACGAATACCTGCGCAATTTTGTGATATTATATGCTCTCCGGCAACCCCAGACTCCCCAGATTCACGGAAACTTCTAATATCGATTCATAATTGGTTTTATACCATAGATGTGTACTGGAAACCGGATACACCCGGCGATATACCTCGACTAATGACTCCTCGAGAGATAGTGACTCGTATCCGAGCTATCGTACTAGACGTAGAGCAACGGCTTGCAAACGGAGAGCGGGCTTTGCCCGTTGGTGTCTTAAGTGCAGATGACCGTGACGCTTGGGCTGCTGTACGTGTCATATAATTCGTATTGATGACACTCATACTCTCTCCTAGAGTCAACAATACTTACTCTCTCTACATCCTACAAACCGTAAAATGTATCAAACAATACTTTCTTCCGTCATGGCGCTGAGTCTAGACCATATGACTCATACCGTCCCTCCCGCTCATCTGCAAACTCGTAGTCCGCAAGGAATTTCCCAAGAAGCTCTCGATTCACATCTTCACACAGTTCGTGCACATTCACTCAATGTTGCAAATCGTTTCTACGATAAACCCTTCACGATCATCGTTGACCCTTCCACACATGCTGGCGCGACAGGGGAACATGCTCCATGTGATGCTCTGGTTCCGAGCATCGTGGCTGAATATGGTATTGTCCAAGGCATAGACGAGGCTGCCTTTGATGATACGTTCGATGATACTGATCCAGGTGGTTGGCAAAGACTGGATTGGGTCGCGGACGACAAGATTCGTCAGGAGTGTGATGCCGCGCATGGAAGAGCAATCAAAATCATCGAGGACTCGGACGATAGCGTGTTATGGTTTCAAGGCTATGGCACTGACTGGATTAAAGGTATAGGTAGGCCACTTTCCTCGCAAAACCCAGGACTCTTTTTGACAATATAACCAGCTAAATTTGGGCCAGACGCCTATATTCAAATGGTACTGCAACTCGCATGGTACAAGACTCGAAGGGAATTCACCGCCACATACGAGACGGTGCTTACGCGAATGTTCAAGCACGGACGAACTGAGACGCTTCGTACCCTAACACGCGATAGTAGATCATGGGTCCTCGAGATGGTTGACACCAAGTCTACTGTGCGTTTTCCACGTTCACTCTCGCCTAATCGCACTATTCATCGTCGATTTCAGGCAGCTGCGCGGTATGCAGCTTTACAGCGCGCAATTAAAACTCACAGCCGTCTTACAAAAGAAGCCGCGACTGGAAGAGGAATTGACAGGCATCTTCTCGGACTTCGGTTGATGCTACGACCTCAAGATGGAGAGCAGGCGCCATTTTTCGACGATGAGCTCTTTGACCGTAGCCAACAATGGAAACTTAGCACGAGTGGATTGAGCGCGGGTCATCTCTTTCGAGGCACTGGGTAGGCCTGTAATCAGTAGTCTATTCTGTTCATGCCCCTGATACTTCAACTTGCACAGATTTGGGGCAGCATATCAGGATGGTTATGGGATCAACTGTAAGCCAATCCATTTCATCGCAACACCCGCTTGACAAATGGATATCTTTCAGATCTTGCTGCTCCAGACATGATAAAGTTTGGAATCGAGTCCAAACACTCTAGTCCTTTTACATCAACAGATAGATTCAAGCAAAGTATTGTGGATAGTCTATATGAGATGAGAGCTTTGTGCTCATCTTCAGATGTGGACAGGGACAGTCCAATAACTCCACACCTCTGAGTCGCCAACATTGATCTACATTAAAATAATTCATAATATTTCCCTTGCACACTTGTGAATTGAGCAAATCAATCATTTTCTACACATACAGAGAAAGGGATACATGTGATTTTTCATTCCTTCTTCAAGTCCGTGTGAATAATTCCGTTCCTTCCCCTCCTAACGTAAAAAAAATGATTAATCACTGTCTTTGAAGTATGAAGGCCTTTGGAAATTCCCTTCCTCCAAATCCTTCTCCTCCAACCATGCACCAGTACCCACCTGTTCTGCTAACTCTCCGACCAAAGTTCTTGCACCATGCCCTGAAAGAAATTTGCGGCTTGATATGATGAACATGCCCTTCTTACAACGAGTAAGCATGACATTAGTTCGTCGTCTATTATCCAAGAATCCAAGGTCTCTAGAACGAACTATAGAGATAATGATATAATCCTCTTCGTTTCCTGGTAGTTTGTTAGTATTTTAATAAACGGGTACAGTACAAAAAAGAAAAACCTTGAAAAGAATCAACATTAAAACATTTGTTTTCCCATCTGAGAGTCGGACTTTGTTTCATCTTGCCTTCAATGGTATTCCTTTGGCCATCATAGGGAGTAATGATTTGATATGCTTTATCTTGCTCTTGAAGCTGCAAAGCTAGTTTCAGGACTGCATCACATTCAGCAAAATTCTGCATGAAAAAGTGAAAAATAAAGTAGGTCCTATTTAAAAAACCATACCACATAAGAGTTTTCCATTCTCTCCTCTTGGCCTGGTATGTCAACAAAGTAACAAGCTTGTGTTGTATTGGTAATCGGATGCAAGGGGTTGGACTTGAGTTTCCCATCATACACCAAGTCTGATATGATGTCACCAATCTGTGGAGGCATGCGATCTTATGTGAAGTATAAGTGGCTTTATTCATTTCTGAGGACATTGTTCCAGCTTACATTGGGTATCAAGGAACAATACCTCTGATCGTAAGTGAGGCACTTCAAAAATGCTCTGAAGGTCCTGTAAATCTTCTTGGCCAAAAGGAGGCACTGAAGAACAGGCATTACTATAAAGTGAAGGCGTGCAAAACTAAAATACCTACGTTGCCTGTCATCGCCAATGAAGCACATTTTTCGCAACTTGCTAGATGTGACCAAGACTGAGACATAGTTATTGATCTCAATTTGACTAGCTTCATCGACAATCAAAGTTTTGATAGGATTTTGGGATGTGAACTTTCCAATGTAGATGTTAGAAAGCATGCTCAATGTGCATAGCATTACTTTACAGCCCTTGATGTCTCTTGGCGAGACATATCTGAAGCGATCAGAAATAATGATATTGTCCTTGACACTTTGAGCATAAATATGCTCATGCCTGTAAAGATGACCAATGGTTAAACAGAGATTGGACTAGAATTATGAAAACAAACCATTCATAGATGAAATCTTTAGAAACAAGGAGGCGCCAATTAAGAAAGCCGGTCTTCATAAGCTTTTCAGCAATGTTTTTGACTGCCACATTAGATTGAGCAACCAGCCAAATCCCATCATATCCCATCTGAATAGAAAGCTGGACAAAAGAGGCGATCACAGAAGTCTTTCCAGTACCAGGAGGTCCTTGAACAATAGTGATACGATCTGCATCAAGAGAAGAGCACATAGTATTTACGGCAACTTGTTGAGAAGAATTCAATTCCAGATGTTGTGTATGAAGAGTCATAGAGACAGGACTGGGGCAAGTTGGAGAGATACCACAGGGCTCAGACCAAGTAAGAGGCCAAGGCAATGGGGCATCAACATCATCAGAGGGATAGAAGATATTCTGTATCCAAGGGCTATCATCCAAAAGTTGCTCATAACCCTGTAAAACCCGTAGCACAGTTGCCGCACGCTGTGCTTCTGCTGTGGTTGGATCATCACGGCCGATTGATACCACACTCGTTACAGTCTTTCCATCCAAGGAGTGGTTGGCTTGCAATGGTCCAGTCCTACCCCTTACACGACCAACCTGGCCTCTGGTATTGTATTGACTGCCTGAGGCGTCCTTAGTGACCATGATGATGTTCTATGAAGGATTATGGAAGGATGATCAATATATCTGAACATGCAACCACACATGTCTCTGTACCTGGTCGCTTCGAAGTTTGCTACTAAACTTCATTGACTGTGTTGTCATATTCTCCCCATTCGTAAGTACCGAAACATCATGCTTCGTCTTCATCGGTTTATTTAGGTTCTGACGCAATGCATCATTCGTATTCTTTGCAAGCGTGTTGAGTTTCTGTTTTTCGAGCTCAGTCTGGACTCATAAGAATTCAGAAACCGTACCTGTACTGAAAGCTTCTGCGTGTCAATTCGAGGAACTTTGCCCAAGGTGACTTCTCCATTACCATATACCGCGAGGAGCTGGGATATCCACGCCCGCTGAGCTAAATCAGTCGCGGCTTTGCGATCCTCAGGATCGTAGACGAGGTGATAAAAGACACTAATAACATTCTGTTCTTTTACTGTAACGGATGTGCCGAGAATCTCCTTGATCGCCGTTAGAGGCTTCCTATCGACGGCAGATAGACCGGATTGGATATCCACGGCATTCATGACGCGTAAATCTGCGTCGGCATAGATAGACAAGCACAAGGGACCCATATCAAAAGCAAAAAGTTCGCCAGCTGGACGGCATAGGATTTTCTCCTGTAGTTCGCCAAGATTTCTTAAGGCAGTTAACCTGTTCACGTTCTGCCACCGATCTGAACGGCCACGAGGTATATTGAAGTCGACGATGATGCAAGTTTGATCGTCGGCAATGGCGAGTGCAATCAACTTTCCCGTAGACGAATAACCAGGTGAGATTCCAATTGGTTTCGCGTGTCCGAACTTTGCAAAAGTGACCTGATCGATTTCTGGTTCTTTAACCTTTTCGATAGGTAATCTCAACAAGCTGAATTCGGCGGAGTCGATGAGCGTTTGCATAAGTATCAGACGATTTTGAGGCGGCATGTTAACGAACGCGCGTTTGTTTGGGAGGACGACGCGTAAAGAGGTTCTTGTCAATTGATCTCAATCAATAAATGCACGTTGCACACATGGTACTGACTTGTTGCTTGCCTAACTGTTCAAAGGAAGCAACTTGCCGAACGCTAAACTAAGGCATGGTGATTGGTCATCAGTGCATCAAGGCTATGTATATACAATTGGAATCAAGGTCTCTCAAAACGCCTTAGGTATAGACGCGGAAGCCATTGTTAACCACAGATTGCGTCCCAATCCAGCAACGGCCACATGCCTTCGCAAGTCTACCAATGAGGGTTGACGATGCTACCCCTTCGACGAAACGTCGGTTTGTCAAGATAATCATATTTCTCTTGCAACGAGTCAACATGACATTTGTGCGGCGGGCATCCTTTAGAAAACCAATTTTCTCCGAACGGACAACGGAAAGGATTACATAGTCCGCCTCGTTGCCTAAATAACAGGACTTGAGAACAGATACAAGGTCGCAGAAAGTAGTTAAACCTTGAAAGGAGTCAACATTAAAGCATGTGTCTTCCCAAGGAACTCTGGTTCCTTTCAAGGCATCCTCAAGCTTGGAACGCTGTGCATCATAGGGGGTGATTATCCTGAATGACTTCCCCAATGCATGCAATATCTCAGCAATGCTCATCGCAATAGCGACTTCACGTAAGTTCTGTCAGGTCAGATTAACAAACGATCGCCTAGATATCGTAGGACCAGATTGTTACCACCCAGCTGTGGCTGGACTTCTCTTCTCGCCCTGTTGCGATGTCGATGAAGGAGCAGCTCAGCCATGCCTCAATCGGATGTACGCTTTTTAAACGGCCGCCGTAAACCTCCTGGGAGATAAAGTTACCAATTGGCGTAGGCATACGATCTATACGAACGACAGTGTCAACATGTTAACGATACTATCGCGGAGAGTTCAGAAGCCCTGACATTGTGTATCAAGCAAGATGGCTCCTTGGCGTAAATGGGACATTTCGAAAACGCTTCGGAGCTCTGGGATTTCGCCTCGTCCATACGGAGCAACTACAGAAAACTAGATGTCCAGAGATGCTTGAATCGACACAAGGTACCTACGTTGTTTATCATCACCAATGAATACGAGCTTGCGCAAAGTCGTTTTAAAGCGTTGCAGTGGCGGTAGATAGTCCCCGATCTCGATCTGACTTGCTTCATCAACAATGATCGTTTGTAGAGGAACTACGTGGTTGAAAAATGTTAGTTTGGCATGCGACAGCATACTCAAGGTGCAGAGCATGACTCGAGAGTCAAGCAAGAGTCGTTCTGTCTCAACCACGTCATCAGGAAAGTCATCCGAACGAATCAGGTTCGAAACAAGGTTGCTGTAGAGATGCTCATGCCTGTGGACGTCGTTCAGTGGAGAATTGGGCCAGAACATTGGACGAACCAATCAAAGTGAAAGTCCTTGGAAACGAGGATTCTGAAATTGAAAAATCCGACATCAGCCAGCTTCTCCGCGACGTTTTTGACCGCCACATTTGACTGCGCCACGACCCAAACAGTACGGCTAGTGTCTCCAGAAGAAATGATGCTCGTGATTGCCGCCGTGATAACAGTGGTTTTCCCTGTTCCTGGAGGTCCGTGGATCAGAGTGATACGATTAGCGTCTTTGTTAGACAAGATTGCATGGACAGCTTTAGCTTGAGAGGGGTTTAATGTTCTTCCCAAGAAGTTGATAGATACGGGAAGAAAATACGAGGGTATATTGGTCCAAGATACCTTTGTCGATGGGAGCCAAATACGCTGGACGAACGGATATTGCATGATATTATTCGATAACGTCAAGACTCCCAAAGCAATATGGTCTCGAAGGTCTTCGGCGTGTGTGAGGGCGTCTCTACCCACTGTCGTCACCGACCGGATCTCACCATGCAGACTTTTATCCAGGAGAAGAGAGGCAGCGCGTCCTGTGACACTAGTAACCCTTGCAGAGATGGCTTTCTTGCCTGTCGTCTTGATTTCTATCGTCTAGAAGAGGAGTCACTGTTAATGACGAATTATAAGTAATTGAAAAGTATACCTGGTCGGCGTTATGCATCAACCTAGTCTTGAACCGGCTAGACCTGACTTCAAGCTTCCCTCGTTCGTGGCTGTAATTTCTTTCAATCTCGTTTTTCTGTCGGATAGGCTTGAGTGCGACGATACGGTCAGCATCTCGAATAACTTTCGCGATAACCTTGAGATGCTGGATTATATTTGGTCATCAGTATCTACAATACAGGTGCAGACCTTACCTCTGTATTCAAAGCCTTCGTATTGACTTCGAGCGACTTATAAAGACGTTTAGAAGTTGTTTGCAAAAATGCAGCCTGATACGCGGCCCATGCCCGTAAAGCAGCATAATGGAGATCAGAGCTGTCCTTCTCCTCCTGCTTAAACAGCTCCGCAGCTTTTGCCCTGTGCAACATGAGGTCACCCCCCAATGCAGACATAAAGGCGCTGAAAGAGTTTCGTCCTTCCTTCCCTGTTGCTAGTGACAAAAGGTCAATTCCGCGTGCAATATACAGCCCCACGTCATAATATAAGGAAGCCGCTAGTCTATCCATCTTTAAAGCCAACTTCCTATGTTGCGATAGCAGGAGTGGTTGAAGGAGGGTGCGGCCAAGGGCGCACTTGGTCTTCCTAGCTTTGGCTTTTGTGAAGCGGACCAAGAGACCTTTAGTGCCATTGAATATCGCCAGCGTTGTCAAAGCACACTTGGAGCCATAGGTTGGTGCCAGCCCCAGAACATCGCCAAAAGTGGATTGAACAAAGGTGTCAATAAGGCTATCTGTTATGACGCTTTCGTCATAAACCTCAAGAGTGAATGGGGCATGCTTTGTCTTGAAAATGTTGGGTAAAATCTCCATGGTGAGGGATGGCTCGAAGGAAGTCGTGCAGTCGGAAGCACACGAATCAAACGTGGCCATTCGAAGCGTGGATCACATTACGAATTACTTTCTGTCAGCGATGACTTGTTAAGCGCCACTGGCCAGTGCCGCACGTCGTGGTTCGAGAAACCACGACGGAACGGCTCAACGGGTCTGTACTTGCACCTTCCTCCTTAAAAATTCTGATAGCGCTCTGGTCTTGCAATAGGCATTGATTGTACCAACTAGAAGCTTTTGCAGGCCGGAGTTAGTTGGGAGTTACTGCTACGCTATAAGGAAATTGGTCCTTTACGTTGTCGTTAATCGGTCCGGAAGTCATTATTGTCACGTGGAAAATAACTTTTCTTTTTCTGAGTCTGCAAGTGCATGTCAAGCGACATGGCCACCCCTGTCATACTCGGTGTCAGTGCTGTAGCTGCAGCAATTCTGGGACGATCCTTCATAAAGAAAGGGCTTTTCGTCGGGAAAGGTGCAGCAGAACAATGGGTGAAAGGAGGGTTCCGAGCAAGGATGGATAGGAAGGAAGCTCTCGCTATTCTTGGTCTCAAGTGAGGTATTCTCTTGTAGCTATTGTATTCGACCAACTTATGCGCGTCGTTAGGGATGGACCCTTACTGCGCAATAAGATCAAGGATGCACATCGGCACATCATGCTTGCCAACCATCCAGATCGAGGCGGTTCACCGTATCTTGCAAGTAAAATAAACGAAGCGAAGGATCTTTTGGACAAAACTGATGGCGGACGTGGTCGGTGAATGTCGTCTTGTAAGTCTGTTCAGCATATTTGGAGTTGTAAAAATTGAAAAAATGACATGCTTCCTCAGTCTGCATTGTCATTGTATCATTATGTACTGCATTATATCACATTTAATCCTCATTGCACTGTTACCCCACTCTTGTCATTTTCTATGTCGTCTTGATTTCTTTCTCATGCATGGGAACGTTATGGGACTTTCAGCTATCCTTAAGTCTACTCTCGCGTACCGCGTTGGGAAGCCCTTTTCTTCTTGTGTCGGCGAGATTATAGTCGATGACTAAGCCGGCGTCAAGATGGCGGACTCCTTCCAGCCTTCGAAGCTCGGTACTAAAGAACAGTACGCCTCCTTACCTGCATTCGTCGTATTTTGATGCTCAACTAGGTATACGTCTAGTTGGGACAATGTGTATACCGAGGAGCTAGATAACTTTGAGGAGATAGGCGATGAAGGGGAGATCTGGTGAGAACTTTTCAAGTTCAACCATTCGATTAATATTCATGACAATAGGTTTGGCGAAGAGAGCGTTGAAAGGATGGTCGATTGGGCGGTTGAGAATATCCCTTCATCGTCGATGCCTTTCACGGTCGAGATTGGAAGCGGGAACGGAACCCTGCTCCTTGCACTGGCTGATGCCGACTACGCTACCTCCCATCTGTCAGGTGTTGACTACAGTCCTGGTGCAGTCAAACTTGCAACCTTGATAGCAGCCCAACGCGAAAAGGACGTGACTTTCAACACATCTGATATCCTGAAGGAAGATCCTCCACTTCTTCCCTTGATGAAACCCAGTTCGGGAGGTGTTTGGGACCTCGTCTTAGACAAAGGAACATTTGACGCAATTGCACTCGGTGCCAAAGATGCGAATGGCAAATCACCAGCAGCGAAGTATCCTGGACGCATCGCTGAAATTCTCAAGCCTGGAGGATGCTTCCTGATAACTTGTTAGTTGTCTTTGACACTTCACTACATTTGCTTATCAAGTTCTTAGCATGTAATTTTACAGAAGAAGAATTGCAGGCCATCTTCTCGACTAGCGAGACACGTCTGATGTATCAGTACGTACTCCTGTTTTGGGTTTGGTATGCTAGTGGTAACACACAACAGCTCTCGAATAGAACATCCGGCGTTTGAATTTGGTGGAAAGAAAGGAAGTGTTGTCTCGAGTGTTGCGTTCCAGAAGATCGGACTGTCATGATACCAATGGTAAACTCAATCGTATCAACTTTTCTCATTGCAGGTGATAGCTAGAAAGAACAAGGAAGCTGGACTAAGAGATTTATTTCCTGTTTAGGCAGTTCTGAGGCTATTATAACATACACGACATGAACGCATTTACGAAATGAAGTCGATCATTTCAGGAAATGTTATACATATCTTTTTCTAACAATATTGTACTCTGGCTCCCAGTTGTCCTTAAGCACCGGTGATTCGTTTTGAGAAGACAGCTAAAGACTTGGTACAATGTCAACACCCATCCTCAATGTGTCCTTAGCCAGTCCGGTGGCCCACTTGATAAATTTCTCCATCTCGTTGCCATCCTTTGACATGTCGCGGAATGCTCCGGATAGGAAATACACCAAACCCATAGCTAGGGTCTGAATTCGCGTGGCCTTGATGAAGATTTCTTCGATAGCACCGCGGTTGCGCGTAGCAGGAACATCCTTGGGGTTCAAAGTAATCGAAGGCGTTGTCCTTTGGCTACAAATGAAGGTCTGAAGTAACATCTCTCGGAGGAATTCTGTTGTTGTCTCCTTCAGAGATGTGAAGTCGACAGGCTTAGAGATAACTGTTATGGACGGAAGGACGACTAGAAATACGATAAAATACCTTAAGTATTAAAAGGGTGACACAGTCCTTGGCTATCCACCATCCAAAGGCTCGAGCAACATTGCGCATTCTCGTGGAAGACGTGGTTTTCAAGTCAAATCCATTATCGTCCTTAAGACTCTTGATGAGTTCCGTTCCACCAACTGAAGTCTCTCCAAGGTCGCGTAAAAAGTCCCACAAAGAGAATTGTAGAGTGATCTTGTAAGAGTGAGACGTTCGGCATAATTGTTGACAAACCAACGTATAGTAAGGATTATAGGTTTTTTCCTGTCAGAAGTATCAGCCTATTTCAAGCGAAACAACAAGAAGCAACCTCACATTTCCACAACAATGAATCAAGACTCGCACAATTTCACGCTGTTGGACTTCAGTGAGGTTGAGTTGCGATAGTCTCTCGCAGGCATCGACATAGTCCTAATGTGAGGGTTGTTTACAGAAACAAGAACGCGGAATTAGACAAACCGACCTCGCTACTCATGAGAACCACAAAGATACTTCGACGAATGTCAGTATTCATCCCTTGCTTGCGTGCTAGCTTCATAAGGTCACCAGCGGGATCTGCTTCCTCCACCACTTGTGAAGCCTTGATTTCGCCCTGGCGATCAACAAGAGGGTCGCCACCCCAAGCAGCGCCAACGAGCCACCACTTTCCTTTCGTCTCAGCGTTATGTAAATCTTCAAGTGAAACTCGTAAAGGTTCGTGTGCAAGGACTGACGAGTGTTATAAACAATTTACCGAAAAAAAAGATCGCAACCTACCCGTTCGTTTTCTGCTTAAACCTGCGAGAAACTTTTTCATTCGGTCGACAGAATCCAATCCCTGATTCTGAGACACGTTCCGTTTAGACTTGTTATTCTTGAGGTTGGTGAGTGTTTCGATCATAAAACGAGTCCTAGAGCTAATGCACGAAGTTCGAGTGGTGCTATTCAAGTAAACTACAAGACATCGGGTTCATACCTCAAGGCGTCCTTCGTTTCTGAGACTTTGTGTTGTACAATTTCAATGATGTCCTTGAGCGCCGAAGGATCGTCTTGCCGTAATTGCTGGCCCGAATCTATCAGGTTTTCAATGAGTATGATATTGCACGATGTCACAAAACCCCAATGTTACTTCGAGTGATTTTGAGAAGAAGTTCGACAATGAACTCGCTTAATCCAGCATCCAACAATCCACGAATGACGTCGAAGACTAGAACCGACGAGATAACTTGAAAGTTGTAAAGTTCGGAAAGGAGAACGATCAGATTAGAGCACTCCTTTCCGCCCCCTTCTTCTCCTTGAGCAGCCTGGAATGTGGCAAAACAGCGTTCGTAACAGGAAACCGCATTCTGGACAAAGTAAGCAGCTACAGAAGATTGAGTTTGAGCAGGAACAGCGTTAACGGTCAACCTCACCGAATTCGACGCCAACGACCTTGTGCAAACTAGAGACGAACGCAGCATAGAGAACGACATAGGAATCCAGGAGGGACGAATGCGAGGAAATGCCATCCACGATCAATGTTGTAAGGCTCGTTGTGACATCTAAACTCGATTTGAGCACCTAAGAGAAACTTGCATAAATGGATATTACCATTGCGTCGGTTGCCCCGATATATTTCTTCTATACTATCCAGAATAGAACTGATATTCTGTTCACTCATGCTGAAGGGAGTAAGTCGAGGCTTTCTGCAATAATCAAGAAGTTTTACCGATTGAGAAGACCTTTGAGTTGCCGAGAGAGTCTGGTCATTGACTCGGAAGACTTTTCGTTCGCATTCTCCTTGTTCCTTAGATGAGGAGGAACATAGTGGGTTACTGGAAAGAGTGGTGAGCCCATCTTTTTTCTCGAATAAATCAGACACTGACTATTCCCTTGCGCTACGGGTGAGCGCTCTGGAGAAACAATCACCTCTTTACCGTCTTCCTCTCCTTCAAGATCGACCAGCCCGGACCATTCATCCTCGTCGTATTTTGAATATTCAGACCCGCTGCTGCTGCTCTGAGAGTCCAAGTCCTCGTGATCGGTAATACCATCCAACTCGTAACCGGAGTTGATACCTTTACCTTCATCCTTGTAGACGTTAAAGAGGAAGAATGTGACTATAAGAGACTTGCACACCTCAGCAAGAACAAGACTATCGGCAAAATCCAGAAGATCTAAAGCCATGAGTTAGTATGGAGTACAGGTTGTATATAGCTCAGGGCTTGCCATCTAGCCCATCATCTTCCGCGGGCTTTTTACGTTTGGCACCCTTGGTATAACCGAGTTTAGCCTCGAGGTATGTGATGTAGGCATCGTCCTCGTGCTTCCTTAGACCTTGTATTCTAGGAGCAACAGGTTTATGTACTTTCTCGACGGATTTGTCCTTCACTTTGAATGCTTTGGACTCGGATGTAGGTTTTGGCCCATGTTTCGGTGCATTATCAGGTTGGTCAAGTTTTGCCTTTTTTCGTTGTGGCGACTCGTGATGTTCTTCTTCAGCGTGTCTTTTGTTATATGCGTTGGCCGAAAAGTATTTCGCCTTGTTCTTCTTGCGACTCTGACGTTGCTCCTTGCGCGCCTCCCTGCGAGAGACCTTTGGTCTACAAGGGTTTTTTGTCCGTGGATGATCGTTACCTGAGATTGGGTTATGTTCCATGCCGACTTTTTGCTGGTTTATGTACGCACCAGAAACTCCCTCAAGTTCTTCTCTTAACGTTTGGGGAAGACGCGTCGTCGATGACTTTGTCCGCGCAGGCATGAACGGAGAGTGATCAACTTTTCCTGAGACTCCCCAAAGCAATCGTGAAACTTGTTTATGACTCAGTATTGCCTTCAAGTTTACAAGGGCATTGGTGGTCTAGTGGCAACATCCAATCTTGTCGGAATCGGAGATACTTACCACTACCAGGGCTTATTTCTACTGACATTTTTTTTTTGTCTATTTTACCAATGAGTTGACTTACGCCGAAAGAACAGAAGAAAATAAATGATGAGTTTACCGGGTCCAAATAAGGGAGAGCTCGGGAGAGCTGGTCCCGTGCTTTTATTTTCGTGGTTTGTGACAGAGGGGAGGTGGGTGGGTACAAAATGAAATACACTAAGTCGCAGAACTAACGAGCGTTGAGATACTGAAGTAAGATAAAGAAATATTTTATCAACCCACCTAGGGAGCGAGCGTTGAGATTAAGAGACCCTAATGTCTCAATCGCTCCCTAATGGGTGGGACACGTGATTCTAGCGACTTAGTCCACATTGGTCTCGTGAAAACATAGTTTTAACTCGATCATTTATCTATCTCGACTTTATTCCCACCACTTTGATGTCTTCACTTTAGTCACAAAAGTATCTCTTCCAAAAAGTCACTCACATGCTGAAACGCGATTCCGCTGTGACCTTGTGAAACAGCACGATTTCAGCCTCGAGCCCTATGGAGGGCAAAAGATTTTTATGATACTATGTACTACGACTTGAGCTCTCTCTTCTTAATGTATTAATGGAGTATGTAGTTTCATTATAGACCAGGTTAACGAGTTTGGTGTATAGATAGCTTCAATACATCCGCCAATTTCTCAGCCATAGCATAGCATGCACCGGCCTGAATTGGCCGTTAGCCAACAGGAGAGGTCTGAGAAAAATGAGACACTCACAGTATGTCCAGAAACAATCCAGGGATAAACTGATGTGTCACACACTCTCAACCCCTGGATCCCATATACGCGCAGCTGAGAGTCAACGACGCCATTCATTTCCTGCGGAGCCATCCGGCAAGTAGACGATGGGTGATACACAGTCTCTACGCGCTCTCTAACAAGCTCCATTATTTCCTCGTCGGATTTCAGATGCGTCCCATGATCAAGATCTGGGCGACGGAAGTTTCCATCAAGATAACTCGCGAGAGGCTCAGTCTGCGCAATCTTGAGCAACAGGCGAACCCCGCGCGCCAATTTCACAGCATCTTCCGGCGCCTTCAAGTAGCTGAGAAGACTGATTTGAAAGACGTTGATTTTGGAAAATAGCATGACATACTTGGGATTGACAATCGGAAGATCAAATGGGTTGGACGAGCGAAGAAGAACAGAACCCGTGCTCAGCGGTCTATTTTCCCCGACATCATTCAGGATCGGAGAGAAATGAGTCTCCTGAGAAAATTCACACACCTGACCAGATATACATGGAGCGCATAGGTATGAACATCAAAGCTCAATTTGCCGTGCTCCTGTGAAGATCAGTGGAATCAATGATGGAGAAGTCCCGGAGGGTCTTTGATCTTCACCTTGTAAGCAAATGGAGTGGTGAATAGTTCAAGATCTGGTGCGCCAGGACCAGACGTGCTATCTAAGAGAGTTTCTGGATATTGCTGTTTGGGAAAAAGACTGGGATCGTCCGATCGAACAAAAGCAGCAGATTCACCAAGCTACTGTGTTTGAGTCAAAGGGACAACCGACCCATATTGAATACTCACATTAGTTGCCAAAGGACCTCCGCTACCAAGCAAATAATATTGCATCGCAGCACGGAGGACCTTGAAGGCATCAAGAAGACTTTTGATATGGAAGTACTTCAGTGAACGATCATGCTTGTCTTTGAAGTAAAGATCGACCACAGGATGGTCCACAAGGTTAGAACCTACACCAGGAAGATCATGCACGACAGAAATATCGTGAGATTTGAGCTCCTCAGCAGGCCCGATACCAGACAGCTTGAGTATCTAGAGGGTGCAACTTGGGTAGGGTGACTACTAAAAGTTGCCACACAACGTACCTGAGGCGATTGTACTGCGCCAGCACTATGATAAAACACATGAAGAGAGGTAAACGTGCTCTCTTCGACATACTCACCAGAGAATGACTTCTTTGCGTGCCAAAACGCGGTAACGTGTTCCAGTGGATGAGTTCGCAACCTGAACACCTATTGCACGCTTCTCTCCGTTCTCAATTTTGAAGATTATCCGCGTCACCTGTGCATTGAGTGCGACGGTAAGGTTCTTACGTGCTAAGACATCTTTTGTGAGATAAGCTGATTCCGATGATACTCGTTGCCTCTTCTCATCAATGTAAGTCACTTTAACAAACAAGGGTATCAAGATGAGATCGGTAATCAGAGAAGGACGGCTCACTTATCTAAGAAAGTTCCAGACCTACATTCAAAAAAATTTGAGAAAATGCATTTACCCGGCTCACTCCCAGCGTACCACTGGAAACATTAAAGTCTGGAATAAACGGGATACCGATGCTGATGCAAGCCTTGATGAAGGCTTTTGAGGTTTCTGAGACCGAGTTAAAGTACCCAATTCGAATAGGACCCGAGGTTCCACGGACAGCTGTGTCTACGAGAGGATAATTGGGGTGGGGTTGATATCTTTCAAATTTCGTGAAGTATCTGCATGCTGTAATGAACAAAATCGGAGGAGGAAAGATACGGCGAGAATACGAACTGAGAAAAGTTTTTCCACGACCAAGAATCGTCATTCATCAACTTTGCCCACTGGTCAAAATCTTCCGGCGCGCCATACTGAGCCCTGGATGACCGGAGATTAGTTCGATGCTATGAGATACACGAGAACAAAGCCATACATTTGGGCATTGATGGAAGAACCTGCGGAATTGCTTGAGACAGTGAAACATCGGGAATAAAAAAAGTCGTACATCCACCCAATAGTTTTGCTGCTGAAGAGTAAGCAAAAAGAACGTACAGAGAAATACAACGTCACCTCTGGGCCAGAACTGTGTTCGACCATTCGCATGTAATTGAGGTTCCGTTCGGAGAGGAAGTACGTGTTTCGTATAGAATAATCTGCCAAAAAGAGCAGGAGTTCTGCTCTGAATTAAAGCAGTGCCGCTGAGATACGCGTCATTTTGTAGAGAATGTTGAAATAAGCACACAACCTACCTCTGGCCCGCCTCCAAGAGCAAAACTTTAATGGCAGGATCTTCACTTAGTCTTGCTGCAAGAGCGCATCCGGCTGTTCCTGTAGTAAAGGTGAGACGATATCATTTAGAAAAAGGCATGAATCATGCCTCCTCCAACAACTATCACATCGTACTGCTCGGCCCCTATCTGAGCAAGATTGAATAGGTATCTCGGGTTCTTTTTCCTTCTACGGATGAGGTGAAAAATGATAACGAGTGCAGCAAACCCTCCAGAACCGAGAAGCAGACGAGCGGGCGATGTAAGTTTGATTTTGTCAATCAGGTATTCCAGATCTAAGAGATCCGGCATGGCGATCATCATGACCGAGCAACTCAGGATAGCATTCCATATTCAGCTATTTATGGATTGATATCTTGGGAAAGGTACAGGAACAGGCCATCAGCTGATGATGCCATATGATTTCACTGCTATGGATGCCAAAATACTTATGTTACAAGGGGCAGAAAACGCAGTCAGACGGCCATGTGCATATGGTACTCCCAGATCCGTATACCGGCCTTTCCACGACTAAACGCTGGGAACTGTGATGGAGCACGGCAAATGTAGCCGCTGGCTCTATTACTACATTGATAGGAGAACAGACGGAGGAGCAAAACATCAAGCTGGAGGACTCGGGCTACTGCCGGGGTCGTGTTGCAAACGGGCTTGTGTGGCTGTGCTCTATTCTTGCACGTCATGTGGGTCGGAGAAAGTCCATTCTTGTCCTTGTAAACCTCACTCCTCTCACCGTGCTGGCAAGCCATCCAAAACGCAATTTCATCTTCTT
This sequence comes from Termitomyces sp. T69sscA, assembly GCA_017657225.1. Taxonomy (NCBI): domain Eukaryota; kingdom Fungi; phylum Basidiomycota; class Agaricomycetes; order Agaricales; family Lyophyllaceae; genus Termitomyces; species Termitomyces sp. T69sscA. The sequence continues at coordinate 131,991 of JAGGAQ010000008.1, forward strand.
TCGTTCGTCTGAGAAGTCTCCCTCTAGCAATCCCCACTTCAAATCCATGGAATCCGCCGCCCCGTCGGCACCAAAGCCTAGCCTGAAGGCATGGCTTAACAACCTGACCTTTGCACAGAGGCTCAAGAAGGAGACAGAATGGAGACCAGGTGCGACACACGTGCCAGATTTTCGCTACAACAAGCTCATTTGCCGATTAGATGACGCTGTTCCGGACGGCCCCGTGTTTGGTGTACCACTGAAAGAGAGCCTCAAGCATGCGAGCGTCCAGATATCGACAGCCGATGCTCAGGGTAATTTATACGTGTGGGGAACCGTTCCGGTCGTAGTCGCTAAATGGTGCGTGTTCCTATGAAACTCCTGCCATGCGCATGGAAATGTAATAACATTTAGCGGTCACTACCTCAAACTTAATGGTCAGTGTCTACTGATCGAAACCTGAAGATTTGCCGAACTAAGACCCGTCACAGCAACTGAAGTCCCAGGCACGTTTCGTGTCAATGGCTCAAATCGACGCACACGCGACCTGCAGACAATTTTCGAGAAACCCCCAGACGTGGGTCCTTCAGTCATCATCGCAACTTCAATCCTTAAATTTCTCTTTGTCAGTTCGGCAGGAAGTTGAACTGGGCTTCAGAGACATATACTACGCATGACGTCGCGAGCGTCTTCCGGCGCTACCTTACACATTTGCCTGTGAGATCTTGAACTCTGCGACTTTCCCAGCTAATGGCTCTGCAGGAGCCAGTTATACCTCATGGCATGTATCATAGTGTATGTACATTTTTCCTTCTTCAATTTCTCCGTGCTCACAGCTGTCCAGTTTCGTGATGCCTTGGGTGTGTAGTACTCGTCATGACTATCATATGGAGCTTATATTGAAAATAGCACGACCAAACTACAGCGAAAACGATGTTATCGCAAAGTATCAACGCTTGATCAAGCAGATGCCCCGTCCAAATCAACATCTTTTGTTATACGTTCTCGATCTCCTCTCGGTCTTTGCGCAAAAGTCTGACAAGAACCTTATGACAGCGAGCAGTTGGTCCCTCCCCTGCATCTTCAAATTACTGCCTCTTGAAATGTCTTCTAGATCTCGCCGTGATATTTCGACCAGGTCTGATATCACATCCAAACCACGCAATGTCACCCAAAGAGTTTGAGCTCAGTCAAAGCGTGCTGGAGTTCCTAATTGCGCATCAAGACCACTTTATGCTAGACATCTCCCCACCTCTGGATGACGCTGCGAGATCGCCAACACCTCACACCCAGGGCGCAGATGTTGTTCCTAGTACCAAAGAAGAGATATCTTATGTCAGTCCCCGTAGCTGGAAGCTCGTAAACCACGTTTCAGTAAGACCAATGTCACGGCGGCGAACGACAACAGGTAGGTGACACCCGACCTGTCCATTCTTTGCCTCCCGTATCCACATGCATTGTTCAGAAGACCCCGAGTTGATCAGTGTAAATGGGGCACCGATGTCGCCTATTACCGAGCATCCGCTGGACCGGCCAAACCCTCGCGATAGCATCAAGCGAAGCCGTACAATGCCAACACGGAGAAAAGGCGCTGATGGTGAAGACCTTCCGCGACTGCTGCGGAAACAAAGGCGTGTGCGGCCGACGTCTCCGCCTCGAGACAAAAACGCCTAACCTAGATGCCGCGTGTAGGATTTGTATGTTTTGTATTCTGTATGATACCCTGGACTCTACGTTTACCCTGGATCTTTTCTCTTTCTATTTCTATCATAGCGTACGATGCCCATAGTCATATTTGTTTGTTATTTATATTGTATCAGAAGAGAAAATTACATACTCTGAATTTAGATGGTGTTTATTTTTATCTGGACCCTCGGTGTGTGAGATCTTCATCATTGATGCAACCAGTTGATACATAATAATAAATAGAAATTACTGCGCTTCCCCTTCAACTTAGCATACTTATTATTGATCACAACCAACACTAAGTAGCTGCCGCTGACCGAGTAATGGCTTACTATCGGGATCGCCCGCAAAACTATTATGACGATCCCTCTCAGGTTCGCAATACTCCGCTCTCTGCCGCGCGGCCGGAACTGTTGCACTGACCGTTTGACACGCCATCCTTCAGTCATATCCCTCACAAAATCCTTTTGATTCGACGCACAATATACCCATGACGACTGCAGGTGCCTCGGCACCTCGTGGAGATGCAATGTACTCACAGGCTGCGACGCACTCCCTGGCGGATGTGCACGGAGCCCCCTATGCTAACCAAGGCTACCAGCCCGGAGACTGGCTGGAACGTACCGAGTCCTCAAAGAAACGCTCCAAGATGATTGTAACTGGTACACACACAATTTTACTTGCGGCGGTATTAATTTCTACTCGAAGGTTATCGGGTCGCTTGTAGGACTGGTCATTTTAATCATTATTGGCGTTGTTGTTGGCGTCCTCGTCTCGAAGCACAAGTCTTCATCGGACTCGAACGGTAATTCAACAGTCAAACAGACGGACCCTAACGATCCAAGTACTTTCATCAAAGACCCAGCCCTTCACCAGTCGTTCTATGGAATTGCATATACACCAGAGGGCTCCCAGCTCCCTGACTGCGGCAATAGGCTTGGTGCGTTGTTCGTTTCATACATCACGTTTCAGGTGTAATCATTCCCCTTGTAGCAAATGTCATTACGGATATTCAGGTTCGGTTCGATCTGGCTTGTGGAGTTGCCTGATGTGCTGATTTTGATTTGTCTTTTAGTTGTTGTCTCAACTGACAACTGTACGTGTCTTTCAACTCAAGTGCCCAAACTTCTCAGTTAATGTGGTTTCAAGCGCATTCGGTTGTATGGAGCTGACTGTAACCAATCGGCTCTCGTCGTAAGTATCTTTGTACCCTCATGCCATGGGTGCTTCACAAACTGTGCTTCTAGCTTGAAGCCATCAAGCAAACGAAAGTCAATATGACTGTCTGGCTAGGCAACTACAATATTCCCACCGATAATGGTGCCGCCTATACACGTCAACGCGATACAATCCAGAAAGCGATTCAAACATATGGTACGGACCACATCGGTGGTATCACTGTTGGTAATGAGTTCATGCTCAAGTGTGTTTCTCTCGCCGGCATCGATCAAGTGGCTGACTCACTATCAGCTATTTGACCGCCAATGGGGGAGCTCAAACACCCCCGAATAGTCCTGTTGGAGACACGGGAGCTGATATCCTGATTGCTAACATCAAAGATACCAGAGACATGCTCTCATCAATGGGAGTGTCACTTGCTGTCGGCACAGCTGATGCGGGAAGCTATTTCAATACCAAAGTCCTTGAGTCGGTCGATTATGGAGTGGGGCTCCTTTGAAACGATTTGTGATTCGATCTAATGTTGATTTCAGATGGCTAATGTGCACCCTTGGTTCGCAAATGTCAGCGCGGAAAACGCGGCCGCTTGGACGGCTTCATTCTTCCAAACTACTGACGTCGACGCAGCGAATGTGCTTACAAACAATCCCAAGATGTATATCGCTGAAACAGGTACGACTATTTCGAAAGACGTTTAAAAATATATACTGAACGACTTCTGAAGGTTGGCCAACGGTAATTTGGTATCTTCAGTGTTGCGCGTCTCGTTGCTTACGAGTTGTAGAAATCTTCCGATGCGGGGAATGCCAGTAACGGCCCTGGAACAGCGTCGGAATCTGGGCTGCAAACTTTTCTGAATACATTTGTCTGCCAAGCGAACACCAATGGCACTGGCTACTTCTTCTTCGAATATTTTGACGAGCCTTGGAAGGTACGATGTCAGTGGTTGGGATACTTAACACGGTACTCATCTGTTATAGGATGCCCAATTTGGAGGAGTAGAGGTGAGTGTCATTAAATATGTTTTTGGTAGACTTGTAACTTACTCTGGTTCCCCAGGGATGGTGGGGTTTGTTTACGGCCAAGTAAGGACTGAACAGATTGGATCTTTGCTGTAAGCACACTGAACTTTTCTCACCAGCCGCACTCTCAAGCACGTCACTATACCCAACTGCAAGTCTCCCTAGATTGCATTAACAGTTCTTCACTACTATCCGGACAAAGAAGATACCTGCTACAGGACATTTTATTCAATCGACTATTCATGAGGACCCCGGTCCGGACTTCGTCGAGAGCTTTCTTAGAACATCTCATTGTACCCTGAGATTGAGATATCTTTTTGTATTTGACTACGAAGCTTGTGTATAATCTGTATTAAACTGCTCTACCATAGTTCAGTGCGAAAAAGCGACCACGTGACTGACGCGTGCAGCGACAAGCCCATTTTTGGATGATGAATGGTTCAACTTTTGCCTTGCTTTTGCACTAAGCCTAAGTTCAACTCTTGCACATCCGTCATGTTCAAGGGTATTCTTCCGTCGAAGCGAATATCTACCCCAGAATTTACTATGGTCACTCCAATGGTTGACTTACATGGCAAAGAGAATCTGCCTGCGGTGGCTCCTGGAACGAAGATGCCAACAAAAGGTCACAGTCAAGGGATCGAGAAGAAGAAGCGGACCGAGAGCAAGAAGAACAAAGAGGTCCAGGAGCAACCAGTAGAAGGTCTTGCCATGAATCAGGCATTCGATCGGCTTTTGGTAAGACTGATTGGAAGTAGATTTACCATGAAATTCTTACAAGTATTAAACAGGATGATCTTCAGATTCCTACCACATTGCGACCCAAACTCATCGGCATGGATGCTAGTGTTAAGGCAGCGATGTTGAAGTCGTCTCAAACAATGGTTCTCAACGCTCCGAAAGAGGTCACTTTACCAATAACTCCTCGTTCTGCAGCTCTTCGTCGAGTGCACAGCACAGAATCTCTCGATTCACCCAGAAAAACTAAACCTTACATTGAAAACGATGAACTTGAACCGCCGCGCCCACATTACGTTACTGGTGGCCAGGTTTCTGCATTACATGGTTCACAGAGTCCACGCAGGCCGAGTGGTCATTCACGGGGTCTCTCGTTCGACACACAACGTATATTCTCTCGAAGCCAAATCAATCTTGCTTCATCATCTACGTTGGATCTATCATCGTCTGGCAGGCCAGGCAAGGAGAAGCCTACAGCGACGAAAAATCTTACACCAACCAGATTCTTCAGTATCCTCTCAGGGACATCGAGCACACAGCTTGATGTTGAGGACATCAAGAAACTACGATTATTACTCAGGAACGAGACTGCGACGTGATTAGCTCAACTTCCCTCACTCTTCTAGGTAACTGACGTCGTGTTCAGCTGGTCCCAGGAATTCTTATCACTTGGTGGATATTCCGCTCTGTTGACCAGAATAAATGAAATTTTGGAAGTTGAGTGGAGGTCAGTTCTATTTTCTTGGTCACATCCGCCCATTAACTCAAATTGTGCACCTTAGAGAGGAACAACATGATGACCAGGTTCTTCATGAGCTACTGCGATGCTTCAAAGCTTTGTCCACATCGTCAATTGGATGCTTTGCGCTGCGTAGCTCATGCCCTACTCCATTCGTGCAGCTTGTCTCCCTGCTTTACTCTGACAAGAAACCGGGGGATGTCGCTACCCGCCAACTGATAGCTGACCTGCTTCTTATTCTCTTCGAGCTTTACCCTCCTTCATCACTACCATCCTTTGGCAAGGGGTCTCACTCTGGAAGGTCTCGTCGTGAAACTTGGGAGACTGACTCACCTCCCACTAGCTCCAGTAAACTCATCACTCTGCCTTCGCCTCATAAAAACTTGTTTTCGCTCATACGAGCACTTTTACTTACCCCTGCCCCCCTACCATCTGAATCCCCTGCTGTCCCAATTTCTCCTCACGCCTTCATCGAGTCCCTGCATCTTCCGAGGATATACAAGACATACCTCCAAGAGTTATCTGATATTTGCAGGGATTACTTTTGGGTATTCTGTCATCCGAACAACACGATTTGGGTGTTGCCCGAGACCGATGAAGCCAAGGTTGAGAAACCACGAGCACCCGGTGGTATGACAGGTGGTGTTGAATTTGAGGCTATCGGCTATCTCGTAAGTGAATGAATCCGTCAGGGGCATTTCTATCAAATTGTGACAATGACAGACGACCCATCTCAAACTCATAAATGCAATCTCTAAAGCCGCTGATGATCTCAAGCTTCCTAAGGATCATGATCATTCCGCCTATCGATTTCACTCGGATCTGTTCCTCTCTGGTCTTGAACGCGTCATACTGGTAAGTATGCGACACCTTGTCGTCATGAGTACGACGTAATCATACTCTTGTAGGTGTCACGAAAAGCGTCGACGACATACTATCCTACTCTTCATCTCGAGTTAGCGCGTTATGTCGACCACGCTATAAACTCTGGATACGAGCTTCCGTATACTGTGTCGAGGCTCCTTGGAGCGCCCCCTCCTGCTCTGGCGAAAACGTCGGTCTCAGGTTCCGCCACACCCGCACAAGCGACAAAGCGAGGCTCAGGTGGCCCCATGTTGCCTGCACCTCGGAAGATTGAACCAATCAAACTTGATTAGTTGTTTTCACAGAAAAGGCGCTGGAGTCTACCTGTGTTGTAATTTACTATAGATCTTTGCTTTCGCTCTATATTGCCTGACTTGTTTGAAACAGCTGTTGATAGAAATCCTATGTACAGAAACGAAATGTCATATTTTGTTACAGATCACAAGTTAAGACCTTTTCCGGATTCATTATGAGAACCGTATTGACCCTTCAATGCGTCTGACAACTTCTCAGCCATTGCATATACAGCTCCAGCCTGTAATTGGTGAGCCTAAAAGAGAATGATCCAAGAAAAGACTTGCCGTGTGACCAGAGACAATGATGGGGTATACTGAGGCATCACAGACCCTGAGACCTTGGACACCATAGACACGAAGCTCAGAGTCCACTACTCCTCCATCCTGGCGGGGAGCCATCCGACAGGTGCCGGCTGGATGGTAAAGAGTAGAGAGGCGTTCCTTGATGACTTCTTCAAGCTCTCCATCATTCATTGTCAGGAGACCGTGGTCGAGGATTGGATTCGTATCGTCATGATCTACTCGTGAGGCCAGTGGCGCTGCCTTCGATATCTTCATCAGCAACCTAACCCCTCTGACGAGTTTTTTGATATCCTCAGGCTCTGTCAAGTACCTGGATTGGGTGTCGTTAGGAGACATATATGTCCTGAGCGAGACCTGGAAATTACCTCGGATCCATGAGTGGGTTCTCCCAAGGATTGTTGGTTTTCAGGCGAAGTATGCCTGTGCTTGCAGGCCTATTCGGAGAATGTGAATGATATTGGATCTTATTAATGAACGTATTTCACCTTAATAGTGTAACATGGAGCCCAACTGTGTGAACTGGATAGATGTATCGGCCATGGTCCTGTCAAGAGCCTCATAAATTTTCTTCTCAGGAACAGTAGGACGAGATACAACTTTGTATCCAAAGACAGTCGAAAATAACTCGAGATCAGGACTGTCCTCTGCTGAAGTAGTATCCTTTATCTTTTCTGGGTATTCATCAGGAGGAAAAAGCTTGGGATCATCAGAGCGAATAAATGCAGCTGCTTCTGCTACCTGGAGGACAACATTAGCCAAGTTTGACTATAGGAGCAGAAATATTGCACTCACATTAGTGCTGAGAGCTCCAGTTCGGGTAATAAGGTACAATACAACGGCGTTTAGAAGTCTGAAGACTTCTGGGAGTGAATGCGGTCTGATATATTTCGGAGTGGTACCCTTGTCTTTGAATGTAAGGTCTACGACGGGATGGTCCACCAAACGAGAACCGACGGAAGGGAGATGGTGAACGACATCAATCTTTACTTCTTTGAGATGATTGCTGTCACCGACACCAGACAGGAGGAGAATCTGAAGTAGCGTTGGATGTCAGTCGCTTCGTTCGCCTTTATTGCGTACTTACATGTGGTGAGTGGATGGCACCGGCACTACCACGGTCGCAAATTAAAATGGGTGAATCGGAGTCAAATAGTAAAAAAGCCGTACGATAAGATGACCTCCTTCCGAGCATAAGCTCGATATCGGGGACTATTCTTCGAGTTGGCAAACTCCACTCCAATCGCGCGAGGCGCGCCACCTGCCTCAGTGTCAAAAAGTATTCTTGTGACCTGTGCGTGGAGAGCAACCACGAGGTTTGATCGAGCTAACACCTCCTTGGTGAAATATGCCGACTCGGACGACACTCGTTCACCTCTTTCGTCTACATAGGTTACTAGAAAGTATGGACGAATCAATACGAGATTGGCCATTTTGAGTTATTGGCTCACAAATCTATTTCGTAAAACGTATTTAGATAGATCGCTGAGACGGATAAACTCATGTCTGGAGAGAAACGTACTCTGCTCACTCCGCGAGTACCTTGAGAAGTGTTGAAATCAGGATTGAAAGGAATATCGACGTTGGTACAAGAAGTGACAAAATCTTCGCACTGTGGGTGCAAAGAAGTGAAATACCCCACTTTTACTGGCCCATCAGAGCCTTTTGCTTGGGGGTCTATTTCTTTGGTGTACTTCAGGTTAGGAACATATTTCTCTATCTTTCTGAAATAACTGATTATCGGAGAAGGTCAAGAGCAATTGTGGGACAAACGGCTGTGTAACCACCGACCGTTGAAAATTGGTCCATGCCCAAGAGTCATCCCCTGTTATTCTGGCCCACTCATCAAAATCTCCAGGTGCACCATATTGTGCCCTGCAAGCAGGATATTAGACAGATAAACTTGGAATGACCCAAACATACATTTCAGCATTAACGGAAGAGCCTGGCGCGAATAGAAATGAGTGATTTAGAGAGATTTTCTACAGTTCTAAACTTACACCCTCCTAACATCTTTCCTATCGTATGCAAGTCAGTCATATCAGGGCGTGGAAAACGAGAAGGATATACCTCTCGGCCAATATAAAGATCTGCCATGCACAGATGCTTGGTTTTCTGTGTACAACTCATAGACGTGTTTCGTGTGGAATAACAGAGTAAAGGCGGAAGGAATACGAGTAAAAATAAGGCTTTTACCACTGCAATTCGGCACGTCGGTGATCACAGGGATAGAAAAAAGCGATCTACGCTTACCTCCCACCTGCTTCGAGGACAAGGACACGGAGATTTGGATTTTCCGAGAGGCGAGAAGCGAGAACACATCCAGCTGTTCCTGTCGCATTATGAGTCACATGCCATCGTCGAACAGCGAAAGGGTGATACCTCCGCCGATTACGATGAAATCAAAGTTCTCCCCAACGCTCTTGTCCCCGACACGCTGAGCAAAGCGAGAGAAGTCGGTGACATACTTGGAACTGCCCAGGAAATTGAACAATGGCATATCTTGCAGACCTAGCCCTCAAACAAATGAGCTGTCCTTGTGATTAGGGTCGTGTATAATTTCTGGCAGATTTTACGAGGTCGGGATTGGTGCTGGAAGAAGCAACAGATCAGAGGTTTTCGAGAAGAAGAGACAGGAAGTATCTTTATATTCAATCATGAGGACTCGGAGGCATAAATGATCAGAAAGAATCACATTACATTTTTGATCACGCTGGATATACTTCATGTGGTAGGTGGTCCCCATCAAGGAAAGTCAGGAGAGCGATCACCATATGGCGATCTGTCAATTAACTTCATACTGATGGGTGTATAAATACTTGCATGGCACGCCTATAAAACCGTCATGCTGTGCATCAGAATTTCCATAACCCTAAAACGACAATGGTTTGTAGATAGCTCGAGATTTTCGATTTCATTGTCATGGCTCGTATTCTGCTTTTATCACCACTTTTTCCCCAGATGCAAGAAAGGATCCAAAAAGAACCGTAGTCTCGTTGGTGGACGTTTAATCTCCCACCTGCGAATCGTGAACTGAGGTAGAGGCCGAAGAACAGTTGACCATACCGGATGATGAGATCGCTCCTTCCTATGACTCTGTTTCCATCTCGAACTGGCATACCAGCCCCTCTGACACAGAGCTCACCTTTCAGCATTTTGTGCTGAACGTGATCTATGAAAACAACGATTTCCTTCCCGTCTATTCCCTTGATCTTTATTCTTTCGGGACGTCGCGCCAGGGAATCGGTCCACGGGAGGTGAATATCCAGAAACAGATCATCCTCGATTCGTGAAAAATGAGGATGAGGCATCTCCTCAACGACGAAAACAACATCTTGAAAAACTCCATTTGGCAACTCATTTCCAACGCCTCGACATAGGATCCTTGTGGCAGAACGACATCCCGATGGAATATCGATCTCAATGATCACGTTTTTTGAGCGCCCTGAGAGATAACGACGCACAAGACAAACTCGGCAGTGTCTACCCCTGAACATATCTTCGAGTGATAATGGGAACGAATACGTCCACTCTCCAAGCCTTCCAATACCGAGTGGTTGGAGAGGACCTGGCTTCAGTATTTCGTCAAGATAGCTGATAGGCATGTCGGTACGTGCAGAGGACGGTGAAAGACTGATTGGGAAGCCAATCAGCGGCGTATTGAACGATATGACACAAAATTACCCCAAACTCGCGCGAAAACTTTCATGCATCGGCTGAGTCGGATGTGGTCGCGACTGGGAAGTTGGGGTCATCACCGACTTCCAATGATTCCCAAGCGAATCAGGATTGTCAGTGGCTCGAGAAGCGGCATATTCACTTGGCGATAATAAGTGGGAAGAGTCAATTGTCGGAGCACTCGTCGGGCAATCTTCATTTAGTGACTCAAAGCTCGGCATGGGAGTTGGAAGTCGTGTCCGCAATTTAGCTCCAACGGCAGTAGGAGGGTGCTCACGATCACTAAGCAACGTTTGGTAGGCATTAGTTACCTTAAAGGAAGCCAGTCAAGAACATCGCTGTAAAGTATGTCGTGACCCACTTCAGCAAACACAGTATTTGCATACTCCTTGTTGACATCCTTGTGGTGTTTATCGGGGTGCCATCGAAGGGCCTGGAAAGACGTGAACAGCCCTTCTCGCCGAGAATGCGAATTTATGCTACCATTTGCTTGTACGCCTGTTTGATCTCGGCCACACCGGCATTAGGAGATATTTCAAGGAGAGCATAGGAATCCTTAGAATTCATATGTTGAACAAGTCGGGGAATAATAACTGCTTTTCATCTCGTTGTTGAGGTTCAACTTATACGTACATTGATCCAGCATCAAGCTTTATCAGGGTCTTGATAGCGATTCCTTCCTAAGAGCTGCTGAGATTGGGCACCTCGTGTTCAGTGAGATAGAAGATGAGAAGAGAAGGTGAGGGGTTCAAGGTTTAGTTGGAGGACTTAGTAATCAATTCCCTAAGGGACAGAGGACTGTTCGAGACGAAGCTTATGAGGGCGGCCACAGTTCTAGAAGTGTGATATTAACTCTTGTAGACTGGAACAACCGACTCTTCTTCCCCATATTACCATCCTTTATAACCTCTTTAATTGATCCTTTGAAAAAACATTGTTGGTCGCAACTTCATTGTACCAGAAGGGACGAGGTCACCGGGTGACGGCTGGTAACGTCACGTGGTCCTGGTTATTGGCGTGCCCGGGCACCTGCCG